>BLBF01000083.1:1304226-1343384 GCA_015471245.1 Laticauda colubrina | reverse complement strand
CAGAGAGAGAGAGAGCAAGCTGTAGCCTTGCTACATTTATATGGTTTTCATAACCACACCCACAGTTGCTATTTTACAGTTAAAGCTGCATACACTAACTATGATTCATAGTTATGATTTCACCTAAACCAGTTAGGGTGAACAATGTTATCCCTAACACATTCGTTCGAAAACGCGCTGTACTCAGTGCCTCCGTTTTGCTTCCTCTCTATCCGTCCAGCATCCGTTTATGGACGTTTCATCTGCTCAGAAAGTTTTGAGCTGCCCAAAACTTTTGCGCGGAAAATGTATCCAATTCGTCTGTTATGCATCTGCTACGTATCCGCTACGCATCTGTTCGGCATCCGTTACGCATCCGCTATATCCGCTAGGCATCCGTTCCACATCCGTGCAACTCGCATCCGCTTGGACACAGGGAGGAAGCGGAACGGACGCAGAACAGATGCAGAACGGATGCAGAATGGATGCCAAGTGGAAACAAAGCGTTTAAAATGGAAAAAACGTCCGCAGAGGAGACCTATCTCAGATATTAAGGATGTCTACAGGATGCATAGAGGATGCCTAGAGGATGCAAAGGGACACCTATACTGCCTATAAAAAGGGGGAGCAACACATCTGGATCTCACTTTCAGAACAGCAGCCCTGCGGTGCAGACCTCTGCAGCCTTCATCTGCCTCTTCCTCTTCCACAGCATCCAGTCATATCCACCGTGGATCGTAACACAGTCTTTTTGGCAGCCACCATCCTTCTGCAACAGTGCGAAGCCATCTACAGGTGCTGTGAACTATACTACGGGAAGAAAAAGAGGCGGCCAAGAAGCCTCTGGGTACGAAGATGGTTTGCCAGAAGAGCAGAGGATGGACTGTACAACAAGCTGATGGTGGAGCTCAGGAACGAAGACACTCGGGCATTCCAGAACTTCATGAGGATGCCTCCAGCCATGTTTGATGAACTTGTGCAGCGGCTGTCACCCAGGTTGACCAAGCAGAGCACCAACTTCCGGCCCAGCCTGGATCCTGGGCTCAAGGTGGCACTCACTCTGCGCCACCTGGCCTCAGGGACCACCTACAGCAGCATGCAATACGGATGGAGGGTGCCACACAACACCATCAGCATTGTGGTCAGAGAAGTGGTGCAGGCCATCATCAAAGAATACAAGGAGGAGCTCCTCCAGTGCCCCTACACTGAAGAAGGATGGAAGAAAGTTGCAGAGCAGTGGTATCAGAAGTGGAACTTCCCCCACACCATTGGAGCCATAGATGGGAAGCACGTGGCCTGCAAAGCACCAGCCAAGTCGGGGTCCACTTATTTCAATTACAAGGGCTTCTTCAGCATCATCCTCTTCGCCATGGTCGATGCTGACTACAAGTTCATGTACATCGATGCTTCAGGCAATGGCTCATCTTCAGATGCCCAGGTATACAACGCCAGTCACCTCAAGGAGGAGCTGGAACGCAACCTCATCGTGGGCTTCCCAGATCCAGACCCCCTGCCCAACGACACACAAGATGTGCCCTACTTCATCGTGGGGGATGACACCTTCTCCCTCACAACCTACCTCATGAAGCCCTACACTTCCAGACTCCTCACCCGTGAAGAGAGGATCTTCAACTACAGGCTGTTCAGGGCAAGGCGGGTGGTGGAGAACGCCTTTGGCATCCTGGCCAACAGGTTCCAGGTACTTCTCACCACCAGGCAGCATCGCCCAGAGACCGTGAGGAGGATCATGGAAGCTTGCTGCATCCTGCACAACCTCATGCGCACCCGCTACCCAGTGTTGCAGAACAGGCTCGTGGACCTCCAACAAGGCAATGGGGACATTGATCCTGGGGAATGGAGGCAAGGGCGAAACCTGATAGACACTCAGGATGTGCAAGGCCCCAACAGAGCCTCATGTGAAGGGAAGAAGCAGCGCAACCTCCTGAAACACTGGTGCAACTCCCCAGCTGGAGCGGTGGAGTGGCAAGACAGGATGATAGATGATTAATGGATGCTTCCTTCAGCCTGTCTCATCACACTGATGAGATTGGGCCATGTATGTTGAGTGGCCCGACAATGAACAGGGCATTTAATAAAGAGTTGTGTTTATGCTGAAATGTGTGGATCAATGATTACATTGTTATTGATAATAAAGGGCCATAGGTGTGGCACCTGGGAGGGTGAACCATACAATCCCACTATGCTTTCACTGGAGGTTTATCTATCCCACAGCTATTACCCATACCACAGGTATCCCTGCCCAATCCACTGCTATCTTAACCCATCCCACAATCATGCAAAGGATTGAACCATTTCTAAAAGTTTCCAGCTAGACTTTATTTAAAAAAAAGAAACAAAGCAAGTGTATGAATCAAAAATAGACTTTATTAACAAGAAACTATGAAACAAAAATGAGTCTCTGGCACTCCTCTGGGTCGCTCAGTCTCAGGGGTGAAGGGTGCAGGTGCTGTGGAGGTGGCTGGTGCTGGAGTGCTTGTCGAGGTGGCTGGTGCTGGAGTGCTTGTTCTGCTGCAGAAGCAGCAGAAGCCCCAGCCCCAGAAGAGCGAGCCCGTGCTGTAGAAGCCCCAGCACCAGGAGCAGCGCCAGCAGAAGCTTCAGCACCAGAAGAGCAAGCCCGAGCAGCAGAAGCCCCAGCAGAAGCAAAGTCAGGGCCAGGGGGCGGGATGTTAGCCCTGTCCCTCTTGCCAGGGCTGGCAGCAGATGGCTGAGGCTTGCTGTGCTTCAGCATGGTTGTGGGGTTGCTGGCTTGTAGGGAGGCTGGCAGGAAGGCTGGCAGGCAGGCAGGCACCAAGGCTGGCAGGCAGCAAGGCTGGCAGACAGGCAGGCACCAAGGCAGGCAGCAAGGCTGGCAGACAGGCAGGCACCAAGGCAGGCAGCAAGGCTGGTAGACAGACAGGCAGCAAGACTGGCAGGCAGGCAGGCACCAAGGCTTGCAGGAAGGCTGGCACCAAGGCTGGCAGGAAGGCTGGTAGGGAGGCAGGCACCAAGGCTGGCAGGAAGGCTGGCAGGCATGCAGGCACCAAGGTTGGCAGGCAGATTGGCTGGCAGCAAGGCTGGCAGGCAGGCAGACAGCAAGGCTGGCAGAGAGGCTGGCAGGCAGGCAGACAGCAAGGCTGGCAGCGAGGCTGGCAGGGAGGCTGGCAGCAAGACTGGCAGCAAGGCTTGCAGGCAGACATGCAGGCAGACATGCAGGCAGGACAGGCAAGGCAGTCGATGGGTCTGGAAGCAGGTCTTTCCTCTGAATGGCGACCTGCTTCCGAGCTGCTTCAGGTATATCCGCGGGGCTTGCGCAATGCATCCCCCCGCATGCGCAATTAACGCCAGGCATCCGCTAGGCTTCCGCTGTGCATCCGCTAGGCTTCCGCTCTGCATCCGCTTCATCCGCTGTGCATCCATTCTGCATCCACTGTATCCGTTCCGCGTCCGCTTTGCTGCGGCCCCCCGGAAGCCTAATGGATGTGCCATCCGCTCTCATCCGCTTCCATCTGCTGGGCTTCCGTTCCGCATCCGCTTTCCATCCGCCCTGCATCCTCCCCGCATCCGTGTTATCCGCTCCGGTTATGCAAATTTTTGCCCCTTCTGAGAGCGGATAACAACGGATGGAACATTTTTCTCATCCGTTGTGTCCGTTTTGCATCCGTTGAGCAGTGTGACAGGGCCTTTAACTGAAACCATTTCTGTGTTTATGATCTTCCTTCATTTTTCTTTCCCTGTACAGGCCTGCAAAGTTTGTGAATAAAGCTATCTTTTCATCACCATCATAACTACATTCACTAAACAAAGGCAGTTGGTAAAAGGAGGATTACCTATATACATGTGTGAATGAATCCAATGAATCTTATGTGGAACAAAGAACCACAACTCTCAACAAAAAATGCATGCCATATAATCAGACACTGATAGAGCCTCTCTATTTCTGTCTTCCCCTTTTGCTTTCCATCTCTTTGTTATGCTCCTACATAGCTTTCCCTTCACACTGCATCCTGTTCTCCCTCATTTGCTCTCAAGGTCACCTTCTCTGCCTGAACTTGATTTTTATGCAGTATATTGATTAATTGGCTGTAACAGTCCCCTATTCAGTGAACTTCTAGGATCAGCAAGTTTGGCATTCAGCTCCTTTCATAGAGAATGTTCCTCACTCAGAGATCTTTCACTTGCCACGCTGCTGACTTTTTTCTCTTTCTCCCATCACAGGGAAATTTATAGTGCTGCAGCAAGAGAAGCTACATGAATTTCCAGAAGCTCACATATTCTGGATCCTGCATTTTATATCAGAGCTTTCCTGCAATAAATACACAAAGGAGTTCTGCTTTATTGCTGTCAGCTTCATAATGATGTCTCCTTTTCAAGGTTGCTCAGCAAATGAGTCACAATCCCAGGAGCTGAATGCTAGATTTCCTATCCTACATTCAATATATAATACATTCAGACAAAACTGCTAATAACACTGCCATTCTATCCAGAGGTCTTCCCTTCTCTAGCATAATATTCTAGCAATTCACTAGCATAACATCTAGCAGTATTATTTATTTTATTTGGATCATGGCCAACTTTCATGAGTTTCCTCCCCCTTTCTCTGTTTGTAGATGCCACTGATGCCCGCAGGGGAAACTGATATCTGGTGGCTCTGCAAGAATTTTCCCGTTAGGCAAACCAAATTTATGACTTATAGCCTCATATACTTATACTAATAAACTCAGCCTCATCAAACAAAGGCAATTTCCAACAGAAAGGCCAAGCTTCATGTTGATCAATGTGTTGTGTTTTTTTTCATATACTTCTACCATGAGTCTGTAACACAAACATCACATTGGCTAGCAAAGATTAATGTCAGAACAGTCCCTTCAGTTGTGGCTTCATAGCATAAAACTGGCTTGAGAACTGCAGAGATGCTCAAAGCAAAAGCATGATGCCCACCTGAGTCAAAGAAAAGCAAAGAAAAGCAACATATGGTCAGCCCTGAGAGTATCACTTTGTGTTTCTCAGTTTTGCTTCACAAAAAAAAAAAATGTTCTGCAAATTAATGCTTTTGAGCCTCAGCTGCAAGGGGCATTTTTCCCTCTGTTGAACCTCAAGGGCTTCAAATGATAGCACCTGCTAACTGCAAATCATCCCAAAGTCTCTGCTGAGAGGGAGAGTAAGAAGGCAGAAAGCCAAATCCACATTGTGATTGTATGCAGCAAAAGGCAGTTTTGGCTGGCCTGCTTCTGTTGCAAATGCCTAGGTAACATATACTTCATAACTGTGACATTGTTAGCTTTTCAAAAAATGAGTGTCCTGCTTCCCTTACAATCTTTTGCTAAAGTCAGTCATGGTTATTATTGGAGAAGAATGGAAGGTGGGGCAGCTATATATGTCACCCTGATTTTGTAAGCAAAGACAGGCTAGGAATCAAGCTTTACAGTTAAATAGGATATGCTAGATTATAATCATTCCGAATCAGTTGATGAAAAATAAACCTGTGATGGACTTCCGGTTTGGGCTTCTTCAGCGATAGACCAAAATCACGATCGTCCGTGGTTTTGATCTGTGCTCACCCCTGGAGCACCCCAAGCCGCCCAGATTCGGAGCTGAAGCCACCCCACAGAGGTGGTGAAGAAGGAGGAGCCACCAGCAGGGTTGAGGAGAGTCTCAACCTCCTCTTCAGCTGGCCATTATTCAGCTGTCTCATCCCTCCTCTTCAGCTGGCCATTACTCCCTTTCCCAAAGGCAATTGCAGCCTTTGGGAAGAACCCAACTGGACAAGATTGTGCAGAAGGAAGTTTAAAGGAGAAAGTTTGACTGATTGGGTTGAATGGAGAACATCTATTTAAGGTACCTGGAACATGAATTTTAAAGACTAATACTATTCCTAAAAAAAGATTTTAAGCTGAAAAAGAGAAAGGGAAAGGAAATGGAATTGGCTTTTTTTTCCTCTAACATTGACAGTTTTAACTGACTTGGAACATGATAGGCAGAGCTGGCACATGAGAAGACATCTATCTCTGGTCCTCTCAGGCTCCGCCTCCTGTCCTCACTACGCTACTGCTCTGCATTCGGCGCTCCATATTCACAATACTCTGAATATTTTTTTCTTGTTTTCCTCCTTTAAACCTAGATATGTGTTATGGTCAGGTGCATCTTATTGTGCGGAAAATATGGTACTTTTTTTTAACCCACAGTAGTGAGTTTTGTGCACCAATTGATTGTATCATTTCATCTACCTTGTGCTTCCCCCCCAACCATATGTATTCAGGTTATCAATCAATGGTTGATAGCTACATCTGTGAATGTATGTATCCACACACAATTATAATGAAGGTATTGCACCAATCAATTATGTTCCTGATGAGCAAACACTTTTTGACATGAGATTTTAACAGCAGTGGCAGGCAAAGAAAGGAACAACAAATTGTACAAGAAAAATGGAGGAAATTTGCTTGATATGCACTTCACAGATTTCTTTTGTCCCACTATTAAATTATTATTAATGTACAGGAGTCAGAAGCTTTAAAGGAATAAAAGTGCACATCTGTATAATTTATTTTAGGTTCAGCTGGGTTTCTAGGTTCAGATTTAATTCAAATACTTAATTATCTTTGTGGTCCCTTTACTTTGAAAATAACTTCCCTAGAAAATCTGCCTAGCATCAATATAATTACCATAATAATGCTAGGTAGAAACATATTTATTTATATTTCTACATATGTTCAAGTTACCAAATAGATTAATGCATTATTCTGTTTTTTTATCCCATTAGACTGTTTTTATTATATTTGATTTTACTGTTTTAGAAAGGAAATTGCTCTGCTGTTTAAATTTGTAGCACAATTTAATCTTTTCATTTTTATGAAGTGCTGCTCGAGTATCATTAGACAGAAGGGTAATTACAATTAATTTTCAAGAAAAGCCTTAAAGACCTGGTTTTATCAGCATACTCTGGAGCAATGTGATCTGTCAATCTGGCTTTATGGCATCATGATTTCCCAACATTGTTTGCCAGTATTCTGTTGTTATCTGTTTGACTGGGATTTTCTTTTCAAGTCAAAAACAAAAAAGAAAACAAAGAATGTATATTTACTTTGTAGTTTTGTAATTTATTTGGTGTGCCAGGAACTGCACTTTTACAACATGTTTTTATAGTGCTTCAATTTTTTAAAAAACATTTTTTTAAAGCAGAATCAATGGAAGATTAATGCTGAGCTTTCACTGGATTATGCTTTACATTCTATGCTAAATAAAGGGGAAGAGCCAAGATGACAACACACTAGCAGCTTCTGAAATAAATTCCCAGCTTGCAACAGGCCTTTTCACTTTTGGTTTAACCTGACAACTACCCCAGTGATGGGATTCAAATTTTTTACTACTGGTTCTGTGGGCATGGCTTGGTGGGCATGGCAGAGGAAAGATACTGCAAAAGCTCCATTCCCTCCCCACTCCTGGGGGAAGGTTACTGCAAAATCTCCATTCCCTCCCCATCCCACCTAACCTGCTTTCCAGCTCCGTTCTCCTGTGCAGGGCAACAAAAGAAGACCCAGCCAATCAGCTGGGACTCAGGAGGCAATAGGTGGGGGCAGGGCCAGTCAAAGATGGTATTTGCCAGTTCTCCGAATTATTCAAAATTTCCACTACCTGTTCTCCAGAACTGGTCAGAACCTACTGAATACCCTCCACCTCCACTAAAAGCCACCCAATGGCAAAAGGAGAACCTGTACCAGCCCCAACAATATTACTGGAACTCATAAATCTAACAAGGCACAAAAACTGGTGATGGACATTTACCTCCCCACTGCAGAGACAATTAAAAATGTGAGAAATAAGTCCACTGTCATTGGACAGCCTTCCCTCCCAAAGACTATAATAATGCAGAGCCATAATCAGACCACCTCTTAACTCTCCAAAAACTCTGTCAAAATGATCCCATGGAGCTGAGATATAACCTCTTGGAACAACTTCATGGATCAACCTCCCCACCCCCCAAACTATATCACTAAACCTTTCCAGGCGGCTTATCTTCTGTCTGCAGATATATTTATATTGCAGCAATTGAATGAAATTACAGCCAAGGCAGACAGCCTCTAACAAGCCTTGGATCTACAAGTCCCCACAGCAATCAGGGGGTTAATATGACAGGAGAGGTTAGCCATGTCAGCATTTAGGCAGCTGGTGTCTCCAGACATCTGGAAATAGTTATGTTAAATAGGATTAAGTTGCAAACTACAGAAGAAAACCCAAATGATGGCATTTTTATTATTTAACGAAAAGGAAATGTAACCAGAGCATGGCAGACATTATTGGAACAATAGGCCACAGTTGGCAACTCTTTCCTCTGACAGATATATATTGGAATGTAATAACCTGCTATATGACAAGCTTTATAGGCTGTTAGTTACTATTCCTCATCATTGTAACATCTTCTACTGCACACACATAAAGGATGCAGTAATTCATTTCAGGGCAGCATGATAGATGATAATGCTGCACCCCAGAGTTGACATGGTCACTAAGGAACCAGTTCTCTGCAGGCATTTCATGTTGATACAGACAGGTTTAATGGCACAATCATACATCACACCTTTCAGCTGATGGTCTCTGTAAACAGGTTGCTTTCTGCTCTTTTATTTCTCAAGAAGCTGCAGAGTCTATCTTAAGTTACCGCTATGGCTAAATGAAAATTATTATTGGTGAGATACTGTCAAATACTAAGTCCCACATAATATAGGCCATGTGTCCCATTTTCCAGAAGACACTTCTATCTGAAGATATTCTGTTTCTGAAGGACTGCCCAGTCTACTTACTTATTCTTTAAAAAAAACAGAATAGCCATAACTCAGTGATAGAGCATAAGCTTTGCATTCAAAACTGTTCTATATGTAAAGTGGGTGACTCCAAATCTACAAACCTGATTGGTCAATAAAATGAACATTGGATTGGTTCACTAGGAACCAATCCAAAGAGCTGCTAAAAGGCGGCAAATCTAAACAACTGCCATTGGCTGCAAGCAGGCAAGCCAGCCTGTATAAAAGGCTGGCCTCAGCTTCAGCCAAGGGTTCCTATTTACTAACTAGTTGATGAATAAAGTATTAGTTGTTGGAACCCGGTCTACCTCATGTGTTTTCCGAACAAAACACTGGCGACGAGGATGGGATCGTCCTGAACGGAAAAACCTGCACGCGGTGATAAGAAGTCCAGATTACAACCAAGATGTCTGGAAACAACGCACCGCCCGCACCCTTCAATCCCAACGAAGAGGATTGGGATTCCTATGCTGATCGCTTCCAAATGTATTTGGAGAGCAATGAAATGGAAGGCATTTCAGAGCAACACAAGAGAGTTGTGTTCCTGACGCACTGCGGGCCAACAGTTTTTAAGATGGCAAAGGCCCTTGCGAAGCCCCGGGACGTTAAACAACTAACGTGGACAGAATTGCAAAGACTCCTCAAAGCACACTACGCTCCGATGGTGTCTAACTTAATAAAGCGACACAAATTTTCCCGCAGAGACCAGAGAGAGGGAGAGACCGTCGCCGATTTCATCGCTGCCCTCAGACAAATAGGGGGTGAGTGTGAATTTTTGAACAGAGACGAGGCAATGAGGGATCGCGTGGTGCTGGGCCTGAGAGACTCGACCGCACAGAGTAAATTGCTCAACAAGCTCAACATCACCGTTACCGAAGCCATCGCGGAAGCCACAGCCGCTGAAGCCGCGAAAAAATCTGCCTTAGCCATTAAAAAGATGAACACACACAGCAAAGAAACACCAACCAAAGACAGAAAGCACCCTGCCACCACAACCCACTACGAAGAGTCGGGCGAAACAATTGAATCGAGCGAAGAGGACGACGAGGTCCACCGTTTGCTCACGAACAAAAAAGAGCATGAAAGGAGAAATTGGCGGGAATGCGCTGGCTGCGGAGGAAACCATCCCCGAGCCGAATGCAGATTTCTCGATGCCATCTGCCGGCATTGCAAAAAACGAGGGCACATCGAGAAGGTCTGCAGGAACAAAAAATACTACAGCCCGACGAGACGCAGAAATTCCCCAACACGAGCCGAGCCTAAACGAGCCGAGAGAAAGTGGCAACAAGAGAAGCGAGCCAATACACACCAAACTGTCATTATACAGAGCGCTCAGACGGAAAGTGGAAAAAAAATTAAAGTCATCGTGAAAATCGAAGGAAAACACTGCAAGATGGAAGTGGACTCGGGGTCCTTCCTCTCCATGGTATCGTGGGACACAATAAAACAGCTAGTCCCAGGTATCAAACCCAAAGAATTGAAGAAGCAGCACCTAACCCTCAAGGACTATCAGGGAAACCAAATACCTGTGGTAGGCATGGGACAATTCCGAGTCGCCTACAAACATCACGTCAAGGTGCTTCCGCTGACCATAGTCGACCAAGACAGACCAAGCCTCCTGGGCATCGAATGGTTCACGCCATTGGGCATCGGGATGACCGGGGTCGATCGAGTGACTACAACCGGCTGGGAAGATGACCTCATCTGAGAATTCCAGGACGTTTTTGACGGCTCACTTGGCAAGTATCGGGGAAATCCCACTTCTTTCAATCTAAACCCCCAAATAGCCCCACGAAGAATAAAAGCCAGGCGAGTTCCTTTTGCACTAAAGGCAAAAATAGAGGAACAGCTGGACAAATTAATAGCCCAAGGGGTGTTAGAACCTGTGGACCATGCCAAGTGGGAAACGCCTATTGTCACACCCATTAAACCTGACGGGTCCATCAGAATCTGTGGTGACTATAAGGCTACCCTGAACCACGCATTACAACCAAGCGCATACCCGGTGCCAGTAGTCCAGCATTTGCTTCATTCCCTGGGAAAAGGCAAAGTTTTCGCCAAACTCAACTTGGCACAAGCCTATCAACAACTCCCAGTGGACCCAGAAACAGCAGAAGCACAGACTATAGTCACCCATAAGGGCGCATTCAAATATCACCGGCTCCAATTTGGAGTAAGCGTGGCCCCTGGCGTCTTCCAGAGTCTGATGGAACGCCTTCTAAATGGCATACAAGGAGTCGTTCCCTATTTTGACGACGTCCTAATCTCGGCCAGAGATGAAACTCAATTAAGGAAAAGACTCAAAGAAGTATTAACTAAGTTTAGGGAATCTGGCCTCAAGGTAAATAGAGAAAAGTGCTGTTTAATTAAGAACAGCGTCGAATTCCTGGGCTACTCAATAGACGGAGAGGGTATCCACCCCACAGACAAAAAAGTTAAAGCAATCAAAGACGCTCCTGAACCAAGAAATAAAACCGAACTACAAGCATTCTTAGGATTAATTAATTTTTATAACGTGTTCCTGCCAAACAAAGCCACTATAGCAGAACCGTTACACCGTCTGCTAGACAAAAAGGCAACTTGGACTTAGGGTTACAAAGAAAAAAAAGCCTTCCAAAATATTAAAAGCTTGCGAACATCAACAAACGTTCTCATACAATTTAGCAACACTCTGCCATTAACAGTGACCTGCGACGCCTCACCATATGGAGTAGGTGCCATCCTGAGCCACCAACTACCTGATGGCAGAGAAGCACCCGTCGCATATTACTCTAGGACTCTATCAAAAACCGAGCGGAATTACAGCCAATTGGACAGGGAAGCTCTAGCAATTGTCGCTGGAGTAAAACGCTTCCACGAATACTTATATGGGCGGACTTTTCAAATCATAACGGACCACAAACTGCTAATGGGGATTTTGGCGGGAAACAAGCCAACACCTAATATACTGTCCCCAAGAATGACGAGATGGTCAGAGTTCCTAGCAGCTTATTCCTACACTCTGACACATCGGCCAGGGAAACAAATTTCCCATGCGGACGCTTTGAGCAGAGCACCCTTACCAGCAACTGATGAAGACCCGGCACCAGCGATGACAACGCTACAAATCGAGACTTGCCCCGATCTACCCATATCAGCGTATGATGTCGCCAGAGCCACCGCGAAAGACTCATTGACTGCCCGCGTACTTAGCTGGGTAGGTAAAGGCTGGCCGGAGAATCAAAAAACTGAAAACTTTAAACCTTTCCGGTCCAGACAGACTGAACTTTCAGTCCAAAAGGGGTGTTTGTTGTGGGGTGATCGGGTAGTAATCCCTGCCAAATTACAGCCCAGGGTACTTAAGTTGTTACATGAAGGGCACCCGGGAATGGTTAAGATGAAAAGCCTTGCCAGAAGTTATGTTTGGTGGCCGGGTATTGATAAGGACATAGAGTATTGGGTAAGCTCATGCCACAAATGCCAGGCAATTAGACCATCCCCACCAAAAGCACCCGTTAAGGACTGGGAAACCCCTCGGGGACCTTGGTCAAGAATACACATTGATTTCGCGGGTCCTACCAAGGGGCATACCTTTCTGATTGTCGTTGATGCCTATTCAAATTGGCTTGAAGTAAAAGTTATGCCATCAACGACAACAGAAACTGTAATTAAAAAGCTGGACAACCTTTTTGCCACCCATGGCATACCGGACGTTCTTGTCTCAGATAACGGGCCACAGCTAACCAGCATACCATTTGAGCAATACCTAGCCTCCCTAGGTATAAGACATGCCCTAACCGTGCCGGCTCACCCGGCTGCGAACGGCAGGGCTGAGAGAATGGTCCGGTTTACTAAAGAAGGTTTGGAACGAATGGACGCTGGAGATGTCCAACAGAAAGTAAACCGTTTGCTCACACTCCAGCACATAACGCCCAGTACCATAACCAATAAGTCCCCAGCAGAATTACTTATGGGGCGAAAATTAAGATCTCACCTTGATAGGTTACACCCAAATTTTACCCCAGAAAACCCCCCTGACTCCTCTACACGGTTCAGACAATTCGAAATAGGCGATTTGGTATACGCTAAAAACTTCACCGGGGACCCGGTATGGCTACCAGGACAGATTATCCAAATTACAGGCCCCAAATCCTACCGATTAAAATTAAAAATTAGACGATGGCAGGGAATGGAAGCGGCACATAGACCAGCTTCGATCTCGAATTATAGAGAGAACCACAGACTTACAAACATTCACCAAAAAAACCGGCGAATTGCAAACCAAGGTGGGGGGGGGAAAGGCGAGAAATAAATAAAGAACTGTTTAAAACCAAACCCAATGAAACATACGAACAAAAAGAGCAAATAAAAGACTCACTGTTTGGAGAGACTTGCGTGAAGAACCCATCGGAAGGGGCCAGCCAAGCCAGCTCGACCTGCCCAGAGGAAACGGGAGGGAGCGGCAAAACCGTCAGCCTAAGAAACTCAGGCGGCGGTAAAATGGCTGACTCACCCTTCCAGACGGTTCCAGGGAGAAGGACGGACGACACAGCAGCCCCATCCGAACCGGTCGAAGTCTGCACTAAGAATGAACCGCGCAAGTCAAGTCGAGTCCGGAAAAGCCCCGCCTACCTGCGAGACTACGTCACCATGTAGGACTGAACTAAGGGGGGAGGGGTGTTCTATATGTAAAGTGGGTGACTCCAAATCTACAAACCTGATTGGTCAATAAAATGAACATTGGATTGGTTCACTAGGAACCAATCCAAAGAGCTGCTAAAAGGCGGCAAATCTAAACAACTGCCATTGGCTGCAAGCAGGCAAGCCAGCCTGTATAAAAGGCTGGCCTCAGCTTCAGCCAAGGGTTCCTATTTACTAACTAGTTGATGAATAAAGTATTTGTTGTTGGAACCCGGTCTACCTCGTGTGTTTTCCGAACAAAACAAAAACATCCTTTGCTTAGTCCCTAGAGTCTTCAGTTTCACCCCTAGGAAAAAAGGAAATAATACTGCTTGAAAACCTTAAGAGTCATTGATGCTTGGTATTCACAATATTGGGCTAAAAAGATTAGTAGTCAGGTTCAAAAAGTTTCTGTTGTTCCTAAGAAAGGGGAGCAAAAACCAGAAATTATCTGGATAGTGATGAACATTTGGATATCAAGCTGAGGAGGCAATGCAAGTCACTTGACCAGATTCCTTTCTGCTGTAGTGAGAGGTGCTGTGTATGCTGTATATTTAATAAAATTACAGCAATTATTCATACTCTCTCTCTGCATAAAATAACACATGAAAATTATTCAGACCTGTGCTTTCTTTTGGTATATTAAATGATTATCATAATAATATATGCTCTTTCAACCTTCCATCCAGATTAGTGGTTCTTATCTATTATACTATGGGGTTTCAAAGGCACCTTTGAGACTCTGTTGAAAGCTAAATACCCTCCCCAGAAACATGTATATAAATGCATACAAAATTCTCCATATAATTTTTGTGTGTGTGATGGAAATTGATTTCCTTCAGCAAAGAAACTCTAAATGCAACATCATCCTTTCTTGGATCAGGAGGTTCTTTTCATGATAACTCATTCCCTGTTTATGTCTCATTGGATTATTGCAACTATGGAGCAAAGACCACTCAGAAATAATAGCATGTGGTAGATATGTTAACTACATACAACACTGCTGGTTTTTAAAGTACCAGTTGTACAACTTACAGGCTTCTGAGTGGAACTGAGGCTTCTGGGTGGTATTCAAGATGCTGGTTATTAACTGTAAAATTCTTTATGGCAAAAGGCCAAGTTATTTGTAGGGACTCGCTGATTCTGATTAACTTTGCTACAGCCCTTCCAGGACCCAGGAGATATATTTTTCCTGTTGCCGAGCCTGCACTATCAACAGGATCCCCTTTGAAATTTGGATGTCTACATATATGCTTTCTCTATGTAGAAAGAAGGTAACAGATGCTTTCCGGGGAAAGTTCTGTTGATAGAAATGTTATGTCCAAAAGATGGAGACAGTTTTTCAATCAATTCAATTATCTTTTCCTTAACATTCCCTAGATCAGGGGTGTCAAACTTGATTTCATTGAGGGCTGCATCAGGGTTGTGTTTGACCTTGGGGGAGTGGGGGAGCATTGACCAGGAGGGCATGGCCAGCTCAATGTCACCTGTGTTGGCCCAAGCACTTTGCCAGCGAAAGGCTCCCAAGCTTCTTTTGAGCTGCGACGGCCTCCTTCAACCCTCTGCCAGAGAAAATGGAACTCAGAAGGGCCACCCATGGCCCTCTCAAACTCTGTTTTCAGCTGCAACAGCCTCCTGCAACCCTCTACCAGCAAAAACAGAGCTTGGGAGGGCCACATGTGGCCCTCCCAAGCTCCTTTTTCACTGGCAGAGGCAGCACAGGCCAGTCCTTCGCTGTTTCCATGGCAACCTCACAGGCCAGATCTAAGCACCTTATGGGATGTATCTGGCCTGTAGGCCTTGAATTTGACACCCTTTCCCTAAATGATGTCAATCCTAGACAGTATATTTTGCATAATTTACACAAATTAGCACAATCCTAATTTCTTATAACTGTCTATACTTGCTCATCAGTGAATTCACAACATTCCCACAGAACCATATATGGAAAGAAGAGCGTTTGGTTCAAATATGAACTGAGAGTTTTCAGGATCATTTGTGAACCATTACTATGAAATACATGTTTTCTCTTTGATGATAGTTCAGTAAGTAAAGGCCCTGTCACACTGCCCAACGGATGCAAAATGGACACAACGGATGAGCAAAATGTTCCATCTGTTGTTATCCGCTCTCAAAAGGGGCAAAAATTTGCATTACCGGAGCAGATAACACGGACGCGGGGAGGACGCAGAGCGGATGGAAAGCGGATGTGGAACGGAAGCCCAGCGGATGGAAGCGGATGGGAGCGGATGGCACATCCGCTAGGCTTCCAGGGGGCCTCAGCAAAGTGGACGCGGAACGGAAAGAGCGGATGCACAGCGGATGCACAGCGGATGAAACGGATGCAGAGCGGAAGCCTCATGGATGCCTGGCGTTAATTGCGCATGCAGGGGGGATGCATTGCGTAAGCTACGCGGATATAAAGGGAAGCAGCTCGCACGTGGCCAACATTCGGAGGAAAGACCTGCTGCAGGATACATCGAGTCCTTGCCTGCCCTGCCTGCATGCCTGCCTGCAAGCCTTGCTGCCAGCCTTGCTGCCAGCCTGCCTCCAAGCCTCCTGGCCAGCCTCCCTGCCAGCCTTGCTCTCTGCCTGCCTGCCAGCCTTGCTGCCAGCCTCCCTGCCAGCCAGTCTGCCTGCCAGCCTTGGTGCCTGCCTGCCTGCCTGCCTTCCTGCCAGGCTTCCTACCAGCTTTCCTGCCAGACTTCCTGCCAGCCTTGGTGCCTGCCAGGCTTCCTGCCAGCCTCCCTGCTAGCCAGCAACCCCACAACCATGGGGAAGAAGCGAACGTCTCAGCAACCTGCCGCCATCCCTGGCAAGAGGGACAGGGCCACCCTCCCGCCCCCTGTCCCTGACTCTGCTTCTGCTGAGGCTTCTGCTGCTCGGGCTCGCTCTTCTGGTGCTGGAGCTTCTGCTGAAGCTGCTCCTGGCGGTGGTGCTTCTGCTGCTGCGTACTCTTCTGAAGCTGCTCCTGGCGGTGGTGCTTCTGCTGCTGCGTACTCTGCTGAAGCTGCTCCTGGTCCTGCTGGTCCTACTGGTCCTGCTGGTCTTGCTCATCCTGCTGGTCCTGCTTGCCCTGCTCGTGCTCCTGGACTTGCTCGTACTGCTCGTACTGCTCGTGCTCTTGGTCTTGCTGGTCCTGCTCGTCCTGCTCGTCCTGCTCGTGCTCCTGGTCCTGCTCGTGCTGCTGGTCCTGCTGGTGCTGCTGCTGCTGCTGCTGCTGGGGCTGCTGGGGCTCCTGGTGCTTACTCTGCTGCTGCTGATCCTGGTCCTGCTGATCCTGCTGCTGCTGCTGCTGCTGCTGCTGCTGCTGATAATGATGATGATGATCCTGCTGCTGCTGCTGCTGCTGATGATGATGATGATTATGATCCTGCTGGTGATGACGATGATGATGATGATGATGATGATGATGATCCTGCTGCTGCTGCTGTTGCTGGTGGTGTGAAGGAGCAGCCCCTACCACCTGGGAGCCCCTCTAATGAGGGCCCATCTGGTCCTGCCAAAGCGAGGAAGAGGTGTATGCGGGGACGGGAGAGGAGGCAATACTTCATCGAGGAGGAACACGAGGATGAGGTGCTGGAGTGGCTGAGAGAGAATGACTATCTGTGGCAGAAGGGACACTGGCTGTACAGGGACACCAAAAGGAAGCAGGCTGCTTGGAGAGAGAGGGCGGAGAGTATGGGTTACACTTCAGAGGTGCTCCTCGGCTGGTGGAAGCACATGCACACCTGGTACGGGAAGCTGAACCTGAAGAAATCTGGCCAAGCCACGGTTAAGCTGACGGACAGAGAGACCTACGTCATGGCCAGGTGCAGCTTCCTGGAGGGTGAGATCCGCCACCGAGGAGCACCAGGAGCTCCTCTTTCTACCCTCTCTCTCCGGCAGCCTGCTGAGAGCCAGTCCTCTTCTGGCCGAGAGTCAGTCCCTGTCTCCAGGCAGGTTTCTGTGGAGCGTGCCACGGCGGAGAACCCGCGGACAGGTGTTGTAACCATGGTGGAGTGCGTGGAGGACTCCCTGGTGCGGTGGGAGAAAGGAGACATCAAGTCCACCACAGTCATAGCCGCATCCACTCCCCCCAGCTCCGCCTCCACAAAAAGGCAGAGAGCCAGACAGCAGGAGGGGCAGAGCCACACTGTCCTGCTGGAGATCAGGGACACCATCTGCACCAGTATAGATCTCCTCTCTCAGCTGGTCAGCACCGACTCCTCATCCTCCAACCGCAAGCCCTTCCTCACCTATGTCAACCAGACCCTCAAGAACATGGAGGAACCCCAGTACCAGGTGGTGAAGGACCGGATCACCGAGCTGCTTCTCAACCCTCCAGATCCAGAGGAACCTGCTCCCACCCAGTCCAGGTCTGCTCCTCCACCCCAGGTGATGTCCCTCCTATTCCAAGGCTTCCCACAGCCCCTCACCTACCAGGGCTACGGCTACCAGGAGGTCCAGCAGCACAGGCAGCAACCCTTCCCAGTCCAGGCACAGAGTCATCGGACGACACTGTTGCCACCAGTTCCACTGATGCCACTGATGCCACCCACGACAATGATGCCACCAATGACAGCAATGCCACCCATGCCAGTCCTTACCCAGCTGCAGACCAGACAGCCCCACTACACTACTCCTTCCTCCACCCCACAGCCAAGCCCGGCCTCAGTACATCTCTCATCAGTACTGGGGCTGACACCCCATGGCATGGAGGAAGGACCTCTCAGCATCACGGGTCTGAGCCAGCTGTCTGAGAGCTTCCTCAACACACCGTCCCCTGTTGTCCTCTCGGGGCCAGGCACCCCAATGACAATACAGGCCAGCACTCCAGCACCACCCACCTCCACAGCACCTGAACCCTTCACCCCTGAGACTGGTCACACCTCCGAGTGACCAGAGACTGGGTAGCTGGCTACCTGTTGACTTTATTTGGACACTTGACTTGGGTCATTTTTGTTTTACAGCTTCTTGTTCAATAAAGTTAATCTTTGATTCACACACTTGCTTCATTTCTTTTTTTGTAATAAAGTCTTGGTGGAAACTTTTAGAATTGGTTTAAGCCTTTCCATGCTTGTGGGATGGGTTAAGATAGCAGTGGGGTGGGCAGGGATACCTTTGGGATGGGTTAAGATAGCTGTGGGATAGATAAACATCCAGTGCAAGCATAGTGGGACTGTATGGTCCACCCTCCCAGGTGCCACACCTTTGGCCCTTCATTAGTAAGCATTGATCCACACATTTGAACATAAACACAACTCTTTATTAAATGCCCTGTTCATTGTAGGCCTACCCAGCATACATGGCCCAATATCATCAGTGTGATGAGACAGGCTGAAGGAAGCACCCATTAATCATCTATCATCCTGTCTTGCCACTCCACTGCTCCAGCTGGGGAGTTGCACCAGTGTCTCAGGAGGTTGCACTGCTTCTTCCCTTCACGTGAGACTCTGTTGGGGCCTTGCACATCCTCAGTGTCTATCAGGTTTCGCCCTTGCCTCCATTCCCCAGGCTCCATGTCCCCATTGCCTTGCTGGAGGTCCACAAGCCTGTTCTGCAACACTGGGTAGTGGGTGCGCATGAGATTGTGCAGGATGCATCAAGCTTCCACGATCCTCCTCACGGTCTCTGGGCGATGCTGCATGGTGGTGAGAAGTACCTGGAACCTGTTGGCCAGGATGCCAAAGGCGTTCTCCACCACCCGCCTTGCCCTGGACAGCCTGTAGTTGAAGATCCTCTCTTCACGGGTGAGGAGTCTGGAAGTGTAGGGCTTCATGAGGTAGGTTCTGAGGGAGAAGGCGTCATCCCCCACGATGAAGTAGGTAACATCTTGCGTGTCGTTGGGCAGGGGGTCTGGATCTGGGAAGCCCATGAGGAGGTTGCCTTCCAGCTCCTCCTTGAGATCACTGGCGTTGTATACCTGGGCATCTGAACCTGGGCATCAATGCCTGAAGCATTGATGTACATGAACTTGTAGTCAGCATCGACCCTGGCGAAGAGGACGATGCTGAAGAAGCCCTTGTAGTTGAAATAAGTGGAGCCCGACTTGGGTGGTGCTTTGCAGGCCACGTGCTTGCCATCTATGGCTCCAACGGTGTGTGGGAAGTTCTTCAGTGTAGGGGCACTGGAGGAGCTCCTGCAGCTATTCTTCGATGATGGCCTGCACCACTTCTCTGACCACAATGCTGATGGTGTTGTGTGGCACCCTCCATCCGTACTGCATGCTGCTGTAGGTGGTCCCTGAGGGCAGGTGGCGCAGAGTGAGTGCCACCTTGAGCCCAGGTTCCAGGCTGGGCTGGAAGTTGGTGTTTGCCTTGGTCAACCTGGGTGTCAGGCGCTGCACAACTTCGTCAAACATGGCTGGAGGCATCCTCATGAAGTTCTGGAATGCCCGAGTGTCTTCGTTCCTGAGCTCCACCATCAGCTTGTTGTACAGTCCGTACTCTGCTCTTCTCCTGATCCATCTTCGGACCCAGGCGCTTCTTGGCCGCCTCTTTTTCTTCCCGTAGTAGAGTTCACACAGCCTGTAGATGGCTTCGCACTGTTGCAGAAGGATGGTGGCTGCCAAAAGGACTGTGTTACGATCCACGGTGGACATGACTGGATGCTGTGGAAGAGCAAGAGTCAGATGAAGGCTGCAGAGGTCTGCACAGCTAGGCTGCTGGTCTGAAAGTGAGATGCAGGTGAGTTGCTCCCCCTTTTTATAGGCAGTATAGGTGTCCCTTTGCATCCTCTAGGCATCCTCTAGGCATCCTTAATATCCGAGATAGGTCCCCTCTGCGAATGTTTTTTCTTTTTTAAACGCTTTGTTTCTGTGCTGCATCCGCTAGGCATCCGTTCTGCATCCGTTCCACGTCCGTTCCGCTTCCTCCCTGCGTCCGAGCGGATGCGAGTTGCGTGGATGCAGAACAGATGCCTCGCGTATATAATGGATGCATAACGGATGCAGAACGGATGCGTAGCGGATGCAGAACGGACAAATTGGATACATTTTCCGCGCAAAAGTTTTGAGCAGCTCAAAACTTTCTGAGCGGATGAAACATCAATAAACGGATGCTGGACAGATAGAGAAGAAGCAAAACGGAGGCAGTGAGTACATCCTGTTTTCCAATGGATGGCAAGCTTTTTTGTCCGTTTTACATCCTCTTTGCATCCGTTGGTGCAGTGTGACAGGGGCTTAAGGTGTCATCAAAAAAGACCATTTGCCTTTTATTCCTCCTTCCTTCTTCTCTTTGGCTTGGCAGTCATCAAGAATTAAATGTGATCACTTACAGATTATAGTGACTTTATTTCTATGTAGTGCTAGATTTCATGAAAGAGCCATTCAACCTTAATATTATTATTAGTACCGCTTTATAAAGCCTTAGTAAAACCACACCTGAAATACTGCATCTAATTTTGGTCACCACATTACAAAAAAAAAAAGGTGTTGAGACCAGAGGTGGTATTCAGCAGGTTCTCACCAGTTCTGGAGAACCGATAGCGGAAAATTTGAGTAGTTTGGAGAATTGGCAAATACCACCTCTGACTGGAGATTTTATGGTATCCTTCCCCTGCCATGCCCACCAAGCCACGCCCACAGAACCAGTAGTAAAAAAATCTGAATCCCACCATTGGTTGAGACGTTGGAAAAAGTGCAGAGAAGAGCAACTTAGATGATTAATGGCCTGGAGACTGAAACATATGAAGAATGGTTGCAAGATTTGGGTTTGGCTAGTCTAGAGAAAAGAAGAACTGGGTGAGGGCATGATAGCAATATTCCGGTATTTGAGGGGCTGCCACAAAGAGGAGGGGTCAATTTATTTTCCAAAGCACCAGAGGACAGGACAAGAAATAATGGATGGAAACTAATGAAAGCAAGAAGCAATCTGGAATTAAGGAAAAACTTCCTAACAGTGAGAACAATTAATCAGTGGAACAGCTTACCTTCTGAAATTGTGGGTGCTTCATCACTGGAGGTATTTAAGAAGGGATTGGACAGTCATTTGTATGAATTGGTAAAGGGTCTCTAGTTTGAGCAGGGGGTTGGACAAGAAAGTCCCATCCAGTTCTATTCTGATTGAAGCTGTTCTGCATATTACTAATCTATACACTTATCACCTGTTTCACACTTTCCCTGCCAAAACATATTTTCGCTCGCATATCTGAAATTAATAGTTATAGTAAGCTCAAATTCACCAAATCTTACCATTACAAAAAGGTACCATTACAAAAGGTATAATTACAAAAGCTAGACCAATACTTGAATAGAGATCACCAGACTGGAACCCGCATTATATATCTGATATTAATACAGTTGAGAAAGTCCAGAAATATTTCACAAGAAGAGTTCTCCACTCCTCTACTCATTGCAGAATACCTTATGCCACCAGACTTGAAATGCTAGACCTAGAAAACCTAGAACTACGCCGCCTTCGGTCCAATCTAAGTATAGTATATAAAATCATACATTGCAATGTCCTACCTGTCAATGAATACTTCAGCTTCAACCCTAACAACACAAGAGCACACAGTAGATACAAACTCAAGGTAAACCGCACCAAACATGATTGCAGGAAACGTGACTTCAGCAACAGAGTGGTCAATGTCTGGAATATTCTACCTGACTCTGTGGTTTCTTCCCCAAACCCCAAAAACTTTAACCTTAGACTGGGGTTAGAAAGGGTTAACTTTAACCCTTCCCTAAGAAGTCTGTAGGGGGCGTGCATAAGCGCACCAATGTGCCTACCATCCCTGTCCTATTGTTTCTTTTTATTTTTCTTATATGTATCCATTTCATGTATTCATAACTATGTTTATACTTATACCCGTTATCTTAAAATCTCTTGACAAAATAAATAAATAAATAAATAAAATTTTGTTCGTTAGCCCAGGTAACTGAGCATACAGATTTACCTTTGTAAAATTTCTCTAGATTTCTCTCTAGCTTCTCTCCATTTATTCTCAAACATGAATGGGTGCAATTTCCTTTTTTGGATATTTTTAAAGTCTTGTTTAGTTTGGTTCTCTAATTTTGGATATATGCCCAGTATTTCTTATCCTCCTTAGGTTGATAATTTTTCTTTTCTGCAGCATATGTCAGATTAATTCTGTCTCTGCCCCCAACCTATCTCCAGATTCATAATTTGTCTTCCCAGTGGAAAATAGCTGCCCACCTGTATATATGAGAGAACTGGATTTTGATGGATGTTTGCCATTTGAAACTGCTTTATGGCAGCCAGTACTGCTCACTTCAGTAATAAATGCAAAAATAACCATAGAAAACATAGAAAAAAAGGGGCAAAGAGCAGAATCTGGACCTTTGTTTTACTGACAGAGAGCAGAATCTGGGCCTTTCTTTTACTGACAGAACTGATTTTCTAGGAAGCCATTTCCCTCTTCTGCCTGCTCTTTTCTTGTGACCCACACTCAATCTAACTCGATGTTCAGAATAACTCTGGAGAAAGTTTAGGAGGCCTGCAGCTGAATTAATCCATCTTTTGTCCAGCACTACATGGTCTGACAGCAGCTCTTTTTAAAAAAAAAAAAAGTTTCAATACAAGTTAAAATACAAAAAAAAAGCAAAAAGGAGGGGATAGGAAAAAGAAAGGTTAAAGAAAAAGCAAAACTAAGAGTGCAAAAGGAAAGAAAATGAAGAAAAAAATGAAAAGGGGAAAAATAACTTCCAACTTTCTTAAGTACAGATATAGATAGTAAAATACATTGATCTCTTACTCTAAAATCAACAATAATATATAATATTTCTATAATCATGAACAGTTCTAATAATGAAATTCCAAAATTAAAATTTCATTTTACTTCTTTTTAGCAAGAAATCCAACAGCAGTTTCCAAGGAGAAATCAAGTTAGACAAAGACTTTCCTTTAAACAGAGCAGTCATTTTTGCCATTTAGCTGATTCTATTAGCCTCACTGACTGTTCTTCCACTGAAGGAATTTGTAAATCCTTCCATCACTGCTTTTGTCATTTACAGAAACAAAGTCCCATATTTATTTCTGTTCAGTTTGTTTATCCATTAAACCTACAAAGAAAACCTCTGGTTTCAATTGTATGTTTATCTTAAGAATTCTTTAGATTAAGATACATATATGATCCCACTATTTCTTAGCTTTCTTTCATGTCCACCAAAGATGATCGAAAATCTTCACACTGATTGCATTTCCAACATATATTTGATACTCCCTCATACATTTCTGACAATTTATCAGATGTTAAATATCAATGGTACACATGTTCATTATCAGTAAAGTTTATATATTTTAGCAATAACAGATTTATCATTAGTACACAAATCCAGTTCAAGGTTAGTTTTCTCATTTCTAAAAAGAATTGTAATTGTTTTTATCCAGTCTAAGCCTTTCTTTTACCTGAACACAAGAGAACAATTGGCAGGTATAACCTTCCATTTCCAGCTCTTCACTTGATTTAAGTTTAGGTTCTCCTTCAAAAAAAACCTCCAATAAATCAGCATAAGACAACCAAGTTTGTATAAGTATCATTTCTCATCTTTAAAAAATGCTTTCTAGGGTGACAACCATAAAGAAAATTTTGGAATCAATCTTGCTTTATACCTATTCCAAGTTCTCAATATGATACTCCTAATAAAGTGATTATTATAGTCTATATTAACTTTGTCATACCATAAGTAACTGTGCCACACAAATCTCAAATCATGTCTTTCCAACTCCAACAATCTCCTCTTTTTCAAAGTCACCTAATCGTTCAATCATACCAGACAACAAGCAGCAAAATACCGCTTAAAATCAGGTAATCCTAGACTACCTCTTTCTTTGGTATCTTGCAACAATTTATATTTAATTCTTGTTTTTTTTACCTTGCCATACAAACTTGGAAATGTCTTTTTGCCATTATTTAAATGATCCCTCTACTGTCAAAATTGGTATCGCTTGAAATAAGAATAACACCCTAAGCAGAAAATTCACCTTAATTATTGGATTTTTACCAACTCGTAATTTGTCTTATCACAATAATTCTTTCTTTCTCTTTTTAATTTTTTTTAATTATACATTTTCTATAATATACATCACTATTCATAATTATACGTCATTATGTACTGGATACATCAAGTCCCTTTTTTCCCTTTCCATCGTGTTATACATTCTAGCTAAAACTGTCATATCATATAACCATCATATTTTATTACACATCCAAATTATATCTATTATTTGTTTGTTTCCACCATAATATCCTTACTGTATGCATTTCATTTGTATTCATGTACAATTCAAAGATACTTAATTCTTTCTTTCTCTTAATATAGACACTAAAATGTATTAATATTAATAATAAGACTCAGAAGAGTTACAAAAGGACACATACAAGAGCTGAATAAAACAGGAAAACCATTTGGCTTTAAAATAAATCTGAGGAAACAGCCAGGTAATGTTTCATAAAAAAAATTATCTGGAGAAGAACTAGATGTACCGTGTTTCTCACATAATAAGGCCAGACTTTATTTTTTTTTTACCAAAAATGGCTAGGCCGTCTTTTCGGGGGTGACTTAATTTCCTCCCCAACCAAGAGCGGCCCACCAAGAGACTTTAGGGCAGTCTCTTTCCAGCAATTGGAGCTCCCCAAGGGCGGTCAACAGTCACTTTGATTGGCCGGTAGAAGCAGCCTGGGTAGATTGGCCGGTAGAAGCAGCACACACACACACTCCCCTCACCGCGAGGCTGCTTCTATCTGCCAATTGAAAGCTTCCTTGAGGACACAGTCCCCAGCTGCTTCAGGGCGATGCGTTGCTGCCCGAGTCCCCTCGCCTTTCGGGCAGTCTCTTTCCGGCAATTGGAGCTCCCCAAGTGCAGTCAACAGTCACTTTGATCAGCCGGTAGAAGTGGCCTGGGGCGAGTGCACACACACACTCCCCTCGCCGTGAGGCCTCTTCTACCGGCCCATTGAAGTGGCTTTTGACCGCACTTGGGGAGCTCCAATTGCTGGAAAGAGACTGCTCTAAAGGTGAAGGGAAGGTGCAGCCATGCATCGCCCCGAAACAGCTGGGGACTGTGTCCTCAAGGGAGCTAGCTTTTGATCGGCAGATAGAAGCAGCCTCGCAGCGAGGGGAGTGTGTGTGTGCGCTCGCCCCAGGCCGCTTCTACCGGCTGATCGAAGTGATTGTTGACTGCACTTGGGGAGCTCCAATCGCGGAAAAGAGACTGCCCAAAAGGCAAGGGGACAGGGACAGCCACGCATCACCCCAAAGCAGCTGGGGACTGTGTTGTTAAGGGAGCTAGCTTTCGATCGGCTGATAGAAGCAGCCGATGGCGAGGGGAGTGTGTGTGTGCGCTCGCTACAAGGCCGCTTCTACCAGCCAATTGAAGTGGCTGGTGACTCTGCCTTCAAGAGAGCTTCTTTCGGCTATCAGGTTATTCTAACCTAGGCTACCTGCAGGGCACTCCTAAAGGCAAGTTTTCTCCCACCCGCACCCCCGCCCTTCCCCCCCCCGGCCCTTTCCCCTCATTTCTCTTCACCTCGTGTAGTTCTAATGAACGATGTGAGAAATGGCAGGGAAATGCATGGTTTTAATAGGCCTAAATTTAGGGGCGGTGCTTAATTTCACCTCATGCCTAGAAATCATGCTGGGCCTTCCTATTGGTGGAGGCTGTACTGTTGGAGAAACACGATAGTAGAGCATTATATATACCTTGGCCAATGGATTTCAGTGGAAGATGATACAATTAAAGAAATTGAATGGTGTATTAAATGTGATTGACAGGCATTTGATAAGCTAAGCATAATTTTCAAGAACAACCTTCCCCATGCCCAAACAGAAAAGTTTTTAAACAGTGTGTGCTACCTGTTCTAACATATGCCAGTGAAACATGGACATTAACCTCACAATCAATACAAAATCTAGAGTGGTGCAAAGAGCCAAGATACATACTCTGCATCACACAACAAGATAGAAAGACCTGCACATGGATTAGAGCAGAGCTGTCAAACTGGATTTCTTCGAAGGCCAGATCAGTTTTCCTCTGCAGGCCAGTGAGAGTTGGGGAGGGTAAGGGGGGAAGAGACGGGACTGATGCCTTCTGCAGCATCCTGCAGCCAAAACAAAAAGTGCTGTAGGAGGCTGTCCAGTCCATGCACAGCCTTCCCAAACCCTGTTCTTGGCCTGGATGGCCTCCTGCAGCACTTTACTGGCTGAAAACGGGGAGGCCAAAAACAGGCCATGCGAGGGCCTCACAGGGCCTCCACATGCCCTGTTTTCGGCTGGCAAAGGGCTGCTGGAGGTTGGGGAGGCATGGCCTGAAAATGGGCCACGGAGGGGACCACACATGATCTCCCCAGTGACTGCTTTGGCTGGCAGAGGCACCATGGACCAATCCTTTTATATTTTCAGGCTGGCTCCATGGGCCAGATTTAAGCACCCCACAGGCTGCATCCAGCCCGTGGGCCTTGAGTTTGACACCCCTGGATTAGAGAATAAAGAAAAGTATGTGATATCAAGACACTATAAGAATTGAAATGAAAATTAGCTGGTCACATAGCAAGAAGAACTGATGGCATGAGGACTAAG
This sequence comes from Laticauda colubrina, assembly GCA_015471245.1. Taxonomy (NCBI): domain Eukaryota; kingdom Metazoa; phylum Chordata; class Lepidosauria; order Squamata; family Elapidae; genus Laticauda; species Laticauda colubrina. The sequence goes on along the minus strand of BLBF01000083.1, from coordinate 1,316,426 downwards.
GCAGTTATAGAATGGACTCCACTTGATAAAAAGTATCTCCATCAGCAAGAATGGCAGGCCCAAGTGGCAAAAGAAAGCTTAAGACCATATTGGTTGGAAACATGCAGAAGAGGCCTTCATCCTGTAATGCATATACAGTTGTTAGGATGATGATGATGATGATAACGATACACTAATATAACTATTCCAAAACATCTTACAATTCATATTAGACAGTGTAATCCCCAGATATTTAACATTTTTTTCCTTAATTTTAAAGCCTTTTTCATCAGGGAATCTCGAACTTGGATAACTGTATTATTAGCCAACATATTTGAGGTTTTTGTTTGTTTATTCTTAAAGCTGGCTAATGCATCTAAATGCTTCAATTTCTTCATTAAGTGTCTAATCCTATTCTGAAGTTCTTGTAAAATCAAAACTAAGTGATCAAATGAAAGTGCTCAGTATAATTTTTCTAGTTACTGTTGTTTACAGAGCCACACCAATCTGGACAGCAATAGAGAGCAGAAAGAAAAACATTCCCACAATCAGGAATGGCAAAATCCAATATCAGAAATGCAAATTTGCTAAAAGATAAATTATATTCATACAAAAGAACCACTCATCTGTTAAAACACCAACCAATAACCCAAACATTTGTCTCCTGCTACTTAGACAGCTCCTAGGATCTACACCAGCTTTTTAAAGCAGTAATCACCTAAATACTGAAAATCTCCAAAAGAAAGTACAAATGTGTATCTGAAGAAAGCCTCTTTTAGGCTAAAAGAGTAATAAGTTATAATAAAGTGTGTTTTAGAAATGGGGGTGGTAGGTCAGCTCTAGGGTCCATTTTTTTTCCAGCTAGACCTTGGCTTCAAACTTAAACGCATTCTCCCAGCTGATCAATTCACCAGTTGATTGCAGAAACCTCATTTCATGATCCTCTCACAAGGAATCCAAAGGATAAGTGGGTTATTTCTGAAATTCACCTTGGGTCCAGAGAATTTTGGGGGGGGACTACTAAATCAGCTGTGAGGTGGATTCCCATTCCATAGGAGTTCTTCAGCAACATGTTCCCCACTGGAAGGCCAACGAACAGCAACTCTTTTGAGTGTATCACTGTCAACATCAGTTGCTAACTGGAACTGGCACCCCCCCCCCACCCAGGAAAGCACATTGCTGAGATGAGATTGGGCATGCATATGCATAACAGAGAGAGGACATAAGGTACCAATGCACCACTTGTCAGATGGTTTGCATGGTTCAAACGCTGAGAATGTAAAGGAAATATGGAACAAGAGTGTTAACTCTAGGGAATATCGCCACTCTCTTTCATCCCAATGACTGTTTCTAGTATGAGCACGGACTAATATTATTATTCATTTGAATCCTCACATCACTTATCTCCTTACATTAGGGGCACAGCCACACTTTTTGCTCAGCTCATCCCCAGTCCAGGCAATTCAACACTTCCCAGGTGTAGGAATAGTTGACATCCTCTCCTATCATTCCAGCCCATTGCATGTTTTCTAGATATTGATTCAAAGATACTGTTTTCTGAGATGACTTGTCTTTAAAAGGTCCCTGGCACTTCTTTTTATTCTTGTTGTGGTCCCAGATGGTTGCAATGCCTGGCATAACATTCACTTCCTGTTGCTGCTAGGCTGCTGTATTCTTTGCTGGTCGGCAGTAATTAGTTGTGTTCTGTTCTGGTTTCATTTTGTTTTGTTTTAAATAATCTTGCAATTGGTCCAACGATGTCCTGTTAATTCAGATACCATCCTCAACCTTAGAAACTCAAGTTCCACCCAACATTTTTGGGATGAAAATCCCCAAAATCCCTTTACTTTCCAGTCCTGCCACACTGTAGTGTATTGTAACTTTTTTTTATTTACTTATTTTTAACATCTTTAAATGGCATTGTAGGACTATTGATTATATGAAGCTGAACTATAAGTTCTTTCTTGTCAGAAATTTTCTGTTGTCCTACACTGGAGAGGAGGAATGAAACATCAATCTCTCTCTTCTCTGTTGGTTTGATTATTGTAACATCAGAGATGTGAGGCTAACATAAAGGAGAGGGGGTAGAACAGAAAGGATCAGTGTTAATATAAAAGGAGAACAAGGGAGGGCATGGAGGCATCCATGTGTGGAAATAGCTGAGAAATCAAGAAAGGGCACATGGACTAATGAGGAAGGAGCAGTCCCTTAAAGGAAAAGCCAGGCTCCATGCAGGGGTCAGCCAGCACACATGGGAAGGGCAAGGATCAGAGAATGACCAATCATGTCTTGTAGTGGCCATAATCTAGTCTGAATACCAACTTGACCCCATTGCTGTATGCTGGCTGGGGAGCTCTGGTAGCTGAAATCCACACATTTTAAAATTGCTAAGGCTAAGAAACATTGGTATAACTCTAGGAAGGCAGTGAAAAACTGGAGCACATGAAATGCCGGTGAGTAACATGAGCAGAAAGATTAGTTGTAAGGTCATCCTAGAAAATCGGTCAAGCATATATATCAACCTTTTGATTAGAGTGAGGTGAAGGAATGTCTATCGCCACATAAATAGATCAAATTTGAAACATAGGCATACACAGGCATTGCACCACACAAACAAATCGATTTCTGTAGCACTGAATGTATGATAGCTCAAAGGACTGATCCTGACCAAATTGTGCACATGCTGTACGTCTAACTAACATTATCAGAGGGACTGCAACAGGAGCCAAAGTGGCCTCCGAGAACAAAGACTCATTCAATTTTTGCATTCTTTATTAGCCTTTCTTCTGTTTACCTTTTGATTATTTTAAATGCCACAGTGGCTAAAACTGCAGACAGGCAGGGGAGGTCCCCCCCACCCCGCCCCCGTGCTCTTCCCGGCATAGAATTGTATATTATTGTTCTCTGCCTTCGGTTGCATCCCTGCTGCTGCAAAAGACATTTTCAATCAAGAGTACAGGCTATAAATATGCATGCGGGTAATTCTAACTGAAAGCCACCACTGTCAGAACTGGCATGTGTCATTCTTTTGGCATTAACTCTGCAATTACAATGTTTCCTACAATTACATAATAGACTCCTGTGACTCAATGGCAAATGAGAAAGAGAAAGAAGAAGGGGGGGGTTGAAATTAAATAGTGAGAGGGCATTACATCTCTAAGATGGAAGCGTGTGCCAGTATTTGCATAGCCATATAGCCTACTTCCCAGAACGCAGTTGTTTTCTTGAAGTCCTCTATTCAAAGGCTCCGTCTAGTCTAAATCCAGCCTGCTGATAAAGAACAAGAGGAAGGAAACTACTACTTGGGTAAAAGTCTAAGGTAATGGGTCATCTAACCTGATTTCTCCATATGTCATATTACATTTTGATTTAAACTGTAGGAATTACTTTTGAACTTAATTGTGTGTTAGACAATAAGTGTTTTCTAAGTGGTTCTTATTAATTAAAACTGAGACTAGGCTTTTAACTCAAATGAAGTATGTAAAATGCAGCCAGTCTGTCTTCAGCATGATTTGCCTACATCATTAATTGGATTGGCCATGAGATTTGTCCTTTGTGATGTCATAAGTGCACGTCCAGCAAAGTGACATCCTCAGTGAATTCATGCACTAAGACTTTCCTAGACAGCATGACATCATAGAAAGAGAAAAACAAAAAGAAGGGAAATGAAATTGCAAAAAACAATAGCCAAGAGAAGTATGATGCAAAATAACACAATGATATGTTTCAACAATCCACCCCTGCAGAAACAAACAAAAAGATAATCCAAACAAGGTAATGATGTCATGCTAATATAAATTGAAACTAGGTAAGTAATGTTTTTGTTTATGGTGAACCAAAATACTGAATTCATAGAAGTTGATTTGCATTGATTCTAACTAGTAAAAGCTTCAGAGGCCCAAAATAACCATTCCTCTACAAAGCTTTTCTGTTATAAATGGGCAATAAACGTTAGCAGCAACCAAGCAGAAACAGAAGACACAATGCATAAATTCCTGTGAATCTAAAGGGTAAATTATGTATCATCTCACTTAGAAAGGGTTCTAGGCTGCTGATTTTGTATGTTCCTTCTCAAGCTAATTTCTAATTAAACAGGCATATTTTTCTTCTGAAAAAAAAAGTGATGAATCCAGCAGTTCCAGGTTCCACTTCTGACTACCATTGAGATTTCTTGGGGGCTGGTTCATTCTTTTCACTGCACACAGAGGTCTGTAGCATTTCACAGCGGGCTGCAGGATCTGGCTTCTTTCCTGCTAAGCTTTCCCACTGGCATTTTATTTCTGATCCTTTTATTGTTTGTTTGTTCCCACTCTCGTTTGCTCAATGGTGACCCCCCTGGAACCAATAATAGCATGTTTCAAATGCCTGATTAAAACACTGCAGTGGAGTAAATCAATAAGCATTGGAGGCTGAGAACATAATAAGTATAATAACCACCATTAGGGTAACGAGTTGGGAAAGTGAGAGCGAGGCTGGTAATATTATAATTATATTAATCTGTTTCGATCAGTTTCCACTTCAGAGGTTTGTCTGCACTCCCTCCCCTTGGAAAGAAAAGAAACACAAAGAGCTTGACATATAGATAGATAAACCAAGAATTGGTTTGTCTCTTATAAAATCTAGGGATGCACACAAAGAGAGAGAGAGAGAATTGTATTATGGAATCACACCCAATTCTCATGCAGCTGAATCCACATTGTCAGTAAATACTCTAGAATGCAGAATGCTTTCACACATAGTACACCCACACAGCCAAATAAATATACACATAAGACAGAAGCATGCAGCTAAACACTCCCACAGGAAACATATGGAAATGTGCATGCCAAATACCACCTAAGACTATCAAAGAAAGTCTTTAGAGAATAACTACTGCTTTACGAAGTTGGAAAATGGATTGGGTAATGCATGAGCATGGATCCTTAGCCACAACACAGCAACTCAATCAGCATACTAACAAATAAGGGATGCAGCAAACCTAGATATTTCCCTGAAATATTTGTCAAGGCATGCCATATTTTAGATCACCTACATCTATTTGTGCTTAGCACAAAAAGGAATAGTTTTATTCGCACTCATCTTTGCATTCTGCAAGCATGGGGACTTTAATTTATTGTCCTGCTGTGAATAAGGATCAGGAATAAGAAAGGCAAATCAGATGAATGTATGAGACTTCCCAAAGAAAGTACATCTGGTTTTCTTTGTTGGAAGTATATTAAAAATATGAGGGTTCACATGATATGGTCATGTGATTGTGGTATTTTAATTTACTGTGTATAAGTAGATTAATGGGAAAATGTCTGAATGCTAAAGATGTTAATATGATATTGAATTATAGAACAAATCTTTGAAATCTGTTTATCAGGAATTACAACTGTATCAAGCATGAGGAAGGAAAAGGCCATACAAGTAATCAATCCTTGACTTACTAACACAACTGGGACCAGAATTTCCATTGCTAGTCAAAGCACTTGTTCAATGAGTCATGACTGATTTTATGACCTTTTCCCCCACAGTTGTTAAGTGAATCACTGCAATTGTTAAATGAATCATGTAGTTGTTAAGCGAATCTGTTTTCCCCCATTTGCTTGTCAAACATCAGCTGGAAAGGTTGAAAACATAGAATATTGCAACCAATCTTATTATACATGCTGATTGCCTAACAACCAAATTTTGATAATGGGATGCTGTTAAAGTCATAAGTGTGACAACTGGTCATATGTCATTTTGTTCAATGCCATTGTGACCATTTGAATGGTCACTAAATGAATGGTTGTTAGTCAAAGACTACCCATATTGAGAAATGGGAAAAGTGATGTTATTTCCAGATATTAAGGAATAGTTTTTGGAAATGAGTGATTATCTGTCTTAGAAAAGAAAAGAAAATATTTTTATTAGTCAAAAAAAAAAAAAAAGCAATATGGGCTAATTGGGCAGAGAATTTATGATGTTTTACAGTAATATTTTCTACTTATTGCATTATAGTACAATACAGTATTAGTAAACCAGTGACTATTGATCAGTTTATGTATCAGAAATATTTTCTAATCTTTGGTTTTCATTAATTTTTCTTTAAATTTAAGGACTACTTTGTTTAACTTTGGGTTTTTTCTAAGACTATTTTGGTATTTTATTAATAATTTTTACTCTGAAAAACAGCAAATATTTTTCAAAAATTAACCATGCCAAACTCTCTTAAGGCCTGGTCCCACTGGCCGACGGATGCAAAACGTATGCATAAAGGACACAGCGGTGGCTCCATCCATTGTCATCCGCTCCAAAAAGTGGCAAAAATTTGCATAAACAGAATGGAAAAGAACGGAAAAGAATGGACGTGGGTAGTATGTAGCGGGATTGTAAAATGGATGTTCATAGGAAATCTAGCAGATGAAAGCGTATGGATGCGGATGCCACCTCCGAAGGGATTCCAGGGGAGAATTTTGAAGCGGACGCATAGCGGAAGGGGCAGATGCATAGCGGATGAAGCAGATGCATCACGGACACCTATAGGAAACAAAGGGGATGCCGCGCAGATGTATATCGGATGCAAAGCATTCACTGTGCATGCAGGGAGTATGAATTGCATCAGCTCCGCAGATATAAAAGGATCACGCACACAGTCAGCATATAGGGGAAAGACATGCTGCCACATACATCTTGCAGGAACACCATGGTTCGTCAGTCAGGCAAGAAGAGGAAGCCCGTGTCTACTCGTTCAAGCACTGGCAAGATGAAGAAGGCCAGAACCAGCATCACACCCCGTGGCACCGAATCTGAAGCTGCTGCTGCTGCTGCTGTTGTGGTGGACCAGCCCCAAGGCCCTCAAAGCCCTGCTGCTGAAGGCCCTGCTGCTCAAGCCCCTGAAGGCCCTGCTGCTCAAGCCCCTGAAGGCCCTGCTGCTCAAGCAGGGTGAGATCCGCCACCGAAGAGCAGCCCCTCTGAGACCCCTCTCCCTCAGACAGCCCACAGACAGCCAGTCCTTTTCCAGCCAGGAGCCAGCTACCCTGTCCAGGCAGGTGTCTTCAGAGGGCCCCACAGTAGAGACCCCCCCGACAGCTGCACTCCCCATGCTGGCAGACTTGGAGGATTCTGTAGAGAATGACGCCCTGCTGTCACAAATGGAGGAAGAAGCAGCAGCCACCAGAGGCCAAATCACCCCCACCCCCAGCTCCAGAGGATGCAGGCAGAGAGGCAGACTGGAGGGCCTGGACCACAGTGTGCTGTTGGAGATCAGGGACACAATCAAGACCAGCGCAGAACTTCTCTCTCAGCTGGTCCACTTGGATGGAGCATCCTCGGGCCGGAACACCTTCATGACCTACGTGAGCCAGACCCTGAGGGACCTGCCCGAGGCCCAGTACCAGGTGATGAAGCAGAAGATCACAGCACTTCTGCACAACCCTCAAGGCCCAGCTGAAGCTGCTCCTACCCAGTCCTGGTCTGCTCCTCCACCCCAGGTCAAAGCCCTTCCATGACTTTCAACAGCCCCTCACCTACCAAGGCTACGACTACCAGGACTTCCCACAGCAGAAGCAGAACTTCCCAGTCCAGGCCCAGGTTCATCGGACGCCACAGATACCAGTCCTCACCCAGCTGCAGACCAGACAGCCCCACCACACTCCTCCCAACCCTTCCTCCACCCCACAGCCAAGCCTGTCAACGGACAATCTGTCATCAGTATTGGGCCTGACATCTCAAGTCCTTGATGAAGGGCCTCTCAACCTCACGGGACTGAGTCAGCTCTCGGATAGCTTCCTGAACACACCACTACCTGTTGTACCCTTGGGGCCAAGCACCCCAATGGTGCCTCAGACCAGCACTCAAGCCAAAGCCACTTCCACAGTCCCTACCCGCTTAATAGCTGAGACCATGGGCATGACTCAGAGAAAAGTGTCAGAGACTGAGTTGTTTACTTGTTAAGTTTATCTTTGCTTAAGACACTTTACTTGGTTCATTTTGCTTATTTAATACAGTCATAAATTTTACCTAAGAAAGTTAATAAAGTTTATCTTTGCTTAAGACACTTAGTTTACTTGGTTCATTTTTTTTACTTTATCAAGTGTTGGTGAAACCTTTGAAAAAATGGTTAAGCCTTTGCATGCTTGTGGGATAGACAAGGATAGTTGTGGGATAGATAAACCTCCAGTGCAACTATAGTGGGACTGTATGGTCCACCATCCCAGTGATCCAGATGATTTTCTCCCTCTTTTTATGGAAAATATTGGTTGTCTGCTAGGTGTCCTTCTACATACTCTAGACATACTCCAGACATCCTAAACATACGAGATACATCCCAGATACAAATGTTTTGTCCGTTTTGAATACTTTTATATGAGATGCATTTGCTTACATCCTTTCTATTTCCATGCTTCTAACGCTGTGTAGACGTTCCATGTACCTTTTGTTTCCTCCCTCTTTCCATTTTCAGCTGCAGCAGAAGTGAGTTGAGGGGATGGCCAGAGGATGCAGAGAGGATACAGCGGACGTTTAATGGATGATAACGGACATAGAACATATGTTGCCCGTATATGTTACGGATGTACATCGTACGCACTGGAAAGTTCATCCGTTCACAAAGTTTTGTGCAGCTCAAAACTTCTCGCACAGCTGAAATCTCAGTGGATGGATCCTCGACGGATAGAGCATATGAAACACGTATGCAGTGAGTACACAATGGATGCATTGCATTTTCCAATGGATGGCAAGCTTTTTTTTAATGTTTTACATCCTCTTTGCATCCGTAAGTGCAGTGGGACCGGGCCTTTAGCTTTTAAGTCCAGGCAAGACTGGTAGGTATTCCCACCTGCTGAGACACAGTTCTGTAACCTAATCCTGGGGCAACAAAAACAAGTTTGGTTCTCTTCTACATGCAAATCTTCAGACAATGGAAGCATGCCACTGTATCTAGTCTTAACAATAATGGGGTAACGCTTGTCTTACTTTACAGATAATATACAATCCTTACGTGAAGGGCATTCCATTTTAACTGAAAGCATTCTGTACATGAAGAGTAGTCCACTATGAGTTGTTTTAAAAATGGGGAGCCATAAGAAGGGAGAACAAGGGCTTGGAGTTGTTTATCAGAAATTCATGCATTAGCACACTGATCAGTCAAGTGGATCACTGATTAGATTTGAAAAAGCAACTTTCCTCTGATTTGTAAACTGCAGGAAGGTAGAAATGAATCCTGAGGTACCTCTTTCAAATTTGTGTTGCCCACTTATCATTCTCTCAACACAGTAACAGCAACTATAGCAACACGGAGATGAGTGGGGAAACTGAGCTGCTTAGTGATAGTTACATCAAATGATCAATTAAGAGTCATCCAAACCTCTGAGTTCATACTGGAAGAAGATCATTGGAGAGTTGTAGGCAATTATTTTACTATTTATGTTTATGTATTCATAGGATGAGCATAGATGGTTTAATAGCTTATAAAATCTAACAGAGAGCAAGTTCACTACTCCCACTCCAGATCTCTAGGAACAGCCAATTACCTTGATGTTCACCGAACCCACACTCCTTCATGTGCAAATTGGAGTCTCATTCTAATCAATGTTCTTGTTCAGAATGTCATCAAAATTATTCTATATAAAGGAAGAAATTGCTAAACCATCACTCGGTTATTAACATTCTTTTGCCTTGCCTAGATAATATCTTGAAGCAATAGGTACTAAAGGTACTGAAAGCATCTCTCACAAAAACTGCAGAGAAAACTCATAACAAAATTCTTCATATAGCAGGCCAATGCTCTGCAATTCCTTCAAAACTGGTCTTTATCTTCATTGACCAGTTATAACCAAGTGTTTGTTATACAACCACCATAAGCCTGTGTGGCCAGGACAGGTAGCACATTAGGGACATGTATCTTTATCTAAGCTGTGATCGGAAGTGGATCTCTCTTCAACTTCAGAAGTTTGTTGAGATGAATAGCTATACAAATTCAATACAGAAATAATAAATAAATAAATCTGTGGTATTATCCAATTCTCTTTATGGAGTGGAATTTGGGATTAGGAAGGAGTGAGTATCTTCCTCTTTCCCACTCTTTATTGCCGGTATTATATAATCCAAAATAGTTGCTTACTTCAAACTTAATTATTAAGACTTATTAAGATGGGTGAAATCACAGGCCTATCTAGTCAACCAAAAGCAGGACTTCAGTGCAAACAACACCTTTTCACATATGGTCTCCAGAAATGCAAACAAGTAGTACTTCTAAAATTAGATTATGTAAAGTAAGTAGACACTGAAAGTCTTTCGAATTGTCAGTCGCTACAACTTTGATCTTTTATACTCCTTTCAGGCTGCAATCTACCACCTGACTTGGGGTCTTCAGAACTTATTTCCCAAAACACCTTGTCAGTACATAGTACCTCATCAAGAATTTCTTTTTATTAATGCCAGCACAGTATTTTTCATCCTCTTTCTCTTTTAGTTCATGTGAATCTTTTCACCTGTGACTAAAGAATCCCAAAGTAGCATGAAGCAGTCCCTTATTTCCCATAAGGTTCCCACTTTACTTGTAACTTGAGAAGAACACAGCTAGATCAATCATTCACTATTAAAAGGAATAAGTGGATTCTACAACAAAAGTTTACAGTGTGTCCTTAAATCCTGAGTACTTGTTTTTTCATTGTAATAGATGGCCATATATTTTTCCAATGTACCCCATTCTGTTTTATTCCTCTCTAACCAGGGGGATTTTAAGGGGAGGAGTAAAAAAAGTTAAGATGGCACGTACAACCATGCAATCACAACAAATCTACAAAAGGTGGGGCTTTGATCACATACTTGTCATCATCTTGATTTCTTTTCAACTATTCCACAGGCCGTCTTATCCCCAAATTTCTAATTTTCCTTTTTGACCTAACTTTTGGCATTGTATATTCTCAGGTTACTAAACATTCAATAGTTCAGCTTTTATTTTTGCCACACTTCTTGTATTGCTGGGTTTTTAGTAATTATTTCCTTCTGCTAATATTGAGATTCCCTTCAAGCATGCTAATATCTTCTCCTTTTTTAATGGGCCTTGTTTGCTGTTGAGTGTTAAAGGAAACAATTAATGATTAATTTTATTTTTCAGGTTTTATTATGAAACTAAACAAGAAACAAATCAACAGTTTTTAGAAAAGTAAAATAGGTTTAATTATTTTGATCATCAGAAATTCCCTACTTTCAATCTTTGGAGGGAGAGTTCAACTATTGAAATTAATAAACATAATTATGTATATGCTACCTATTCATTTCTCAGAAGACAATCCGTGCATGAAATATATTATCCCAATATGCATCTATGCCTCCCTTCCAAATGACTGCTTTCCCCAAAATTCCCTCTAAGAAAATGGATGATAAATCCTAACAGATTTTATATACCCTGAAGCTACCTTTGGAAGAAGGGAGAAAATACTTTTTACTATCAGACACTAAAGGACAACTTGTCTCATGCACGGCAATAAGATCAAGGCAAGCAACATGGGGGCAGCAAGCGTTTGGTGGGGGGACATGTTTATGCCACTCTTAGGTGCAAGTAGGGAAATATCTATAGTTTGAATTGCTAATAGGTAGAGTAATTAAATTACTTTGGGCTTACTAGCTCATCATTTTCTCTATCCTGAGTTTGACATTGGCCCTAAAGCATTACTCATCTACCCCTGGAAATATATTAGATCAATCTTCAGTACAGCACATGCAAGAGTCAGACCATTTTGATGAACTCAGAAGAAAATCTTTTTCACTTCTCGAATTTAATACACACCAAGGACATTGAAGCTGAAAAGAATGAAGGGTGTTGTGCAGAAAATGGGGGAATTCTGCCCTACAGATCTAATTTTAAAGACAGATTGATTTCAGGATTATGAAGGAAAGGATGTAGACTACACAAGTAGTTCCCCAAGAAAAAAATAAAATCAATACTTAATTCTGGCTGCATTGATTTATGGTTTGCACACTCTGTCTATTCACTTTGTTACGAGGGGATTTTATGCCCCAAGATTAGCAAGGTCTGGCTTATGGAGGCTATCTCTATTAAATGACAACAAGTGCACTGAAAGTAGTAAAATATAGAACCATTCCTTAAATAAGATGTGGATTGAAAAAGAAGCACAAGCCATTAATTGGAAGGGATTTTACCTCTTGAAAATGTAAACATGTCTCTCCTGTTGAGAGAGAGGGAGGGAGGGGAGTGTGTGTGTGTGTGTGTGTGTGTGTGTGTGTGTGTG
>BLBF01000083.1:1197773-1297884 GCA_015471245.1 Laticauda colubrina | reverse complement strand
TATGCCAAGGTCAACGGACAGAGGCCTCATCATCACCTGAAGATGCCTACATGATCATATTCACAACTTCTAATTGGAAGTGTCATCTGAACTATTGGGGGTGTGAACATTTCCATCACTTTGTATATGTGAATTGCGCGCCTAATTTCTCAGATTCAGAATTCTTTGGTTGCTACCACTTCACTTTCAGTAAAAGATGTATTTTCTCTAAACTAAAGAGTCTAAGTATTTCTTTCCTGGATTTTGAATGGAGCTCCGCCTGACACCATCGATCAAGATCAGCTAAGATATACCCGAACTCAGACCCAAAATGTTGGAAGTGTAAACGAGTTGACGGCACATTTTATCACATGTGGTGGCTGTGCCCCAAGGCCCGGACTTACTGGACTAAAATTAAAGATTGGATACAAGAAATTACGGGACACCAAATGGAATTCAAACCGGAGCTCTATCTATTAGGGATAATAAAAAGTAATATCAGAAAAAGATAAACTATATAATACTGCATATATTGACAGTGGCCAGAATAGCTTACGTGCAAATGTGGAAAGAGCATAAAAGAATTAACTTGACAAAAAACAGCAGACTGAGCAGAAATGGATATGCTCACATTAAAAATATGGGAAAAAGAAGAATCTGTCTATTACTCAGTTTGGCATAGATGGTACATATGGCTAGAAAAGAGAAATAAGAATGGATAAAGACAACTGTATAGAATAAACCTCAAGAAAGTAATACATAGATAGGTAGAAAGATAAAATAGATAAAGATAGATAATAAATAAGAATTATAAAGAAAGACAAAAGCTATTAAGAGTATGTATGAATAGATGATGGAAATATGGATTAATACTGAAGGTAGATGCAATTTCTGTTGAAAATGTAATTAAGATCTGTACTGGTGAAAAAAAAATAAAAATTATTTGGGGGCTTTCAGTTTGAGCTTCTTCAGAGACAGACCGAAATCTTGTCTCTGCGAGGCTACGATCCGTGCTCACCACTGGAGCACCCCGAGCCGGTTGGCTTCGGGGCAAAGCCACCCCATAGAGGTGGTGAAGAGGGGGGAGATTGCCTGCAGGGTTGAGGAGAGCCGCATCTCTCCTCCCCAGCTGGCCATTACTCCCTTTCCTGAAGGCGGTTGCAGAGATGGTCAGAAATGGCCACCACAAAGAAAAACTCGACCGGAAAAGAATGTGCAGGAGGAAGATAAGAGGAGAAAGTTTTGGTTGACTGGGTCAAACAGCAAAAGCAACAAATAATTAAATTAAAACTATTAAAAAACAATAACATTATTCCCAAAAATTGTTAAGCTGCGAAGGAGAGAGAAAAGGGAAAAGATTTGGTTTTGGTTTTTTTTCCTATACTGACAGCAAAGAGACTTAAGTAAGAAATTGGGGAAAAAAAGCCACTTTGACATTAATGGGCATTTAATGTTGAAAATAAAAAGTCAAAAGGATAATAAAGATTTCTGGAAAATTAAAAGCTTTTGAAAACAGGAAAGGAGAGAGGAAGAATAAAAGGGCAGGATCTGGAATGGAGGAGATTGCCTGGAATTAAAAAAGAACTTATAGCAAAATCTCAACAAGACTTCCAAAAGATACATTCTAACTGATATCGCAACAAAAACCCTAGGAAGAGACAGTCGAAAAAAAAGATAAGAAGATATAACTCGGGACTATCTAGATTACTTGATGACTTCTGGATTCTTGGTTATTGTTTTGAATGACTAAAATCAATTGGGTGGTTGTTTAAAACTGTTTAAAATGACTCCACTTTTAGAAGAACTGAAAATGAAACTTTAAAAGTACAAAGAAGATGCACAAGAAGGGAGAGGTTCTTTTGGCTTCGTATTTCAGTTTTAGAAATGGAGATTTGGAATTATGAGAAACAACAAGAAATGCCTTCAGAACAAGAAGATTGTGACAAAGAAGAAGTCATCTTTAATGAACAAGTAATCTTAGATGGAGGGAAAAAAGGAAAGGGGGGAAAGAGATATGGAAAGTTTAAGATTGGAAAAAACAACTCCAAAAAAAAAATAGAGTGAAAAATAAGTATAAAATCAGAAAGCAACAGAAGAGGGAAATGCAGAAGAGAGAATTAGAAATAGACAGACAAGGGGGTAAAAAAGGGAGGGAGAAGATTTAGGGGGAAGAAAGAAAGGAAAAGAATAGTTATAAAGGACAGAAACAAAATATAGAGAAACAGGGCCTATTTAGAGATAAGGGGTGAAAATTTAATGGAAAAACGGATTCTGCAAAGGTACATAAGATAGTATGGTTATATTAGAAACAGAAATAATTTTAGAAAATATGAAACAATGTATGATTAAAATGTCTGATAAAATAGCTATTGTAATTCAGTCGAATGCTGATGTAAATCGGATGTAAAGCGTTTACTGCACATGCGGGGAGTATGAATTGTGTCAGCTCTGCGGATATAAAAGGATGCAGCTTGCACGCAGTCAGCATTCAGAGAAAAGACGTGCTGCCACATACATCTTCAAACAACACCATGGTTCATCAGTCAGGGAAGAAGAGGAAGCCGGTGCCTACTCATGCCAGCCCTGCCACGAAGAACAGAACCAGCATCCCACCCTCTGGCACTGACTCTGAAGCTGCTGGTGGTGCTGGTGGTGCTGCTGCTGGTGGTGCTGGTGGTGCTGGTGGTGCTGGTGGTGCTGATGGGGCTGCAGGTGCTGGTGGGGCTGGTGGGGCTGGTGGGGCTGGTGGGGCTGGTGGGGCTGCTGGGGCTGCAGGTGCTGGTGGTGCTGGTGGTGCTGCTGCTGGTGCTGCTGGTGCTGCTGGTGCTGCTGGTGCTGCTGGGGCTGCAGGTGCTGCTGCTGGTGGTGGTGGTGGTGCTGCTGCTGCTGCTGCTGCTGCTGTGGTGGACCAGCCCCAAGGCCCTCAAAGCCCTGCTGCTCAAACCCCTGAAGACCCTGCTGCTGAAGGCCCTGCCAGAGGGAGGAAGAGGCAAGGGAAGGAGTAGGGACAGAGGAAACAGTACACTGTTTCCGAGGAGCATGAGGATGAGGTGCTGGAATGGCTGAGGGAGAACGAGTACCTGTGGAGAAAGGGGCACAGACTGTATCGGGACACCAAGAAGAAGCAGGCAGTTTGGAGAGACAAGGCAGAGAGCCTGGGCTACACTGCAGATATACTCCTGGGATGCTGGAAGCACATGCACATAGCAAGCTACACTCAAAAAATCTGGGCAGGCTGCTGTCAAGCTCACTGACCGGGAGATGTACATCATGGCCAAGTGCAGCTTCCTGGAGGGTGAGATCCGCCACCGAGGAGCAGCCCCTCTGAGACCCCTCTCCCTCAGACAGCCCACAGACAGCCAGTCCTCTTCCAGCCAGGAGCCAGCTACCCTGTCCAGGCAGGTGTCTTCAGAGGGCCCCATGGCAGAGACCCCCCCGACAGCTGCAGTCCCCATGCCGGAGGACTTGGAGGATCCCCTGTCATAAATGGAGGAAGAAGCGGCAACCACCAGAGATCAACGCACCCCCACCCCCATCCCCAGCTCCAGAGGATGCAGACAGAGAGGCAGACTGGAGGGCCAGAGCCACACTGTCCTATTGGAGATCAGGGACACAATCAAGACCAGCGCAGAACTTCTGTTTCAGCTGGTCTACTTGGACAGAGCATCCTCGGGCCGGAATACCTTCATGACCTTCGTGAGCCAGACCCTGAGGGACCTGCCCGAGGTCCAGTACCAGGTGATGAAGCAGAAGATCACAGCACTTCTGCACAACCCTCAAGGCCCAGCTGAACCTGCTCCTACCCAGTCCAGGTCTGCTCCTCCACCCCAGGCGATGTCACAGCCCTTCCACGGCTTTCAACAGCCTCTCACCTACCAAGGCTACGACTACCAAGATTTCCCACAGTAGAAGCAGAACTTCCCAGTCCAGGCCCAGGTTCATCGCATGCCACAGATGCCAGTCCTCACCCAGCTGCAGACCAGACAACCCCATTACACTCCTCCCAACCCTTCCTCCACCCCACAGCCAAGCCCATCAACAGACAATATGTCATCAGTCTTGGGCCTCACATCTCAGGTCCTTGATGAGGGGCCTCTCAACCTCATGGGACTGAATCAGCTCTCGGATAGCTTCCTGAGCACACCATCCCCTGTTGTACTCTCGGGGCCAAGCACCCCAATGGTGCCTCAGACCAGCACTCAAGCCACAGCCACTTCCACAGTCCCTGCCAGCTTAACAGCTGAGACCATGGACATGACTCAGAGTGACTGAGAATAGTGCCAGAGACTGAATTGTAACTTGTTCACTTTATCTTTGCTTAAGACTTGGTTCATTTTGCTTTTTTAATAAAGTCATACAGTTTACTTAAGACAGTTAATAAACTTTATCTTTGAGACACTTGGTTCATTTTTTTTGCTTAATAAAGTTTTGGTGAAAACCTTGAACAAATGGCTAAGCCTTTGCATGCTTGTGGGATAGATAAGGATAGTTGTGGGATAGATAAACCTCCAGTGCAAGCATAGTGGGACGTATGGTCCACCATCCCAGCTGCCACACATATGGACGTTTATTATCAATAACAATTTATTCAATGATCAACACATTTCAAAATAAACAAAGCTCTTTATTAATGCCCTATTCATTGTAGGACCACTCAGCATACATGGCACAATCTCATCAGTGTTATGAGACAGGCTCAAAGAAGCATCCATTAATCATCTATTATCCTGTCTTGCCACTCCACTGCTCCAGCTGGGGAGTTGCACCAGTGTCTCAGTAGGCTGTGCTGCTTCTTTCCTTCATGTGAAGCTCTTTTGGGGCCTTCAGTGTCTATCAGGTTTCGTCCTTGTCTCCATTCCCCAGGCTCCATGTCCCCATTCCCTTGTTGACGGTTGACAAGTCTGTTCTGCAACATTGGGTAGTGGGTGCACATGAGATTGTGCAGGATGCAGCAAGCTTCCACGATGCTCCTCACAGTCTCTGGGTCATGCTGCATGGTGGTGAGAAGTATCTGGAACCTGTTGGCCACCACCCACCTTGCTCTGGACAGCCTGTAGTTGAAGATCCCCTTTTCACGGGTGAGGTATCTTGAAGTGTAGGGCTTCATGAGGTAAGTTCTGAGGGAGAAGGTGTCATCACCCATGATGAAGTAGGGCACAACTTGTGTGTCATTGGGTAGGGGGTCTGGATCTGGAAAACCCATGATGAGGTTGTGTTCCAGCCCCTCCTTGAGGTGACTGGCGTTGTATACCTGGCTATCTGAAGCTGACCCGTTACCTGAAGCATCGACGTACATGAACTTGTAGTCAGCATCAACCATGGCAAAGAGGATGATACTGAAGAAGCCCTTGTAGTTGAAATAAGTGGACCCTGAGTTGGCTGGAGCTTTGCAGGCCACGTGCTTCCCATCTATGGCTCCAATGGTGTGGAGAAAGTTCCGCCTCTGATACCACTCTTCTGCAAGTTTCCTCCAGCCTTGTTCAGTGGTGGGACACTTGAGGAGCTCCTCCACGTATTCTTCGATGATGGCCTGCACCACTTCTCTGACCACTTTGCTGATGGTGTTGTGTGGCACCCTCCACGCATATTGCATGTTTTTGTATGTGGTTCCAGAGGCCAGGTGCCGCAGAGTCAGTGCCACTTTCAGTCCAAGGTCCAGGTTGGGATGGAAGTTGGTGCTCGGCTTGTTCAACCTGGGTCTCAGAAGCTCTACAAGTTCATCAAACATGGCTGGTGGCATCCTCATGAAGTGATGGAATGTACGAGGGTCTTCATTCCTCAGCTCCACCATCAACTGGTCATAGAGTCCAAACTCCATTCTTCTCACGATCCATCCTCGGACCCACACAACTCTTGGATATCTCCTTCTTCTCCTTGTGTATAAAAGGTGAAACAGTCTGAACAGGGTTTGGTTCTGGTGATGAATGATCGCAGCTACCATACAGACTGTGTCATGATCCATGGTGAAGAACAATGGATGATGTGGAAGACCAAGACCAAGGGTGAAGAGATCTGTACACCACGGCTGCTGGACTCATACTGAGATCCAGATGATTTCCTCCACCTTTTTATAGGAAATCAATTGTCTGCTAGGTGTCCTTCTACATACTCTAGACATACTGCAGACATCCTAAATATACGAGATACATCCTAGATACAAACGTTTTGTCTATTTTAATCCTTTATATATGAGATGCATCTGCTTACATCCTTTCTATTTCCGTGCTACTAACGCTGTGTGGATGTTCCATGTACCTTTCGTTTCCTCCCTCTTTCTGTTTTCAGCTGCAGCGGATATGAGTTGCGACGTTGGCCAGAGGATGCAGAGAGGATACAGCGGACGTTTAACGGATGATAGCAGACATAGAACGTTTGTTGCCCGTATATGTTGTGGATGTAAATCGTACATGGCGGAAAGTTCATCCGTTCAAAAGGTTTTGTGCAGCTCAAAACTTCTCGCGCAGCTGAAATCTCAGTGGATGGATCCTCGACGGATAGAGCATATGAAACACGTATGCAGTGAGTACACAACGGATGCATTTCATTTTCCAACGGATGGCAAGTTTTTTTTAACATTTTACATCCTCTTTGCATCCATTAGTGCAGTGGGACAGGGGCTTTATGTATTATGTATTATATTGAAGGTCATAACCTTAAGGTATATATTGAAGTTTAAGTAAGAGTTGAATGGATGTAATTAAAAGATATAAAGGTGTCATACTCCAGTTAGTAACTACAGGAGAAAACTTGTTTAATGAGAAAAGATAATATCAAATTGAAATAGAACAGACAAAAGTATAAATATAATGATTTGAATTGAGATGAGATAATCAAATTAAAATTGAGAAAATCAAAAGAGGGGAAAAACTATATAGAAAATGTAAAATAGTATAAGATATGGAATAGAGTACAAAAAGGAGCATGAAATTGAGTTTTGTGTCTGTATAAAGAAGTTCAGCCCAGGACCATGCTATTTTCAAAAAAGAAGTTTTACTTGTATTTTGTATGTGTGAAAACACAAATAAAACTTTATTAAAAAAATAAAAATAAAAATTATTTGGAAAAATAAAATAAACCAATCAATCTGTTTTATTGAAGTGTGTTAGCAGATGCACAGTCTGGTTCATAAGATTTCATTCTGCCCTGGCCAGACCCTATTTCCAGCTACAGTAAAGTATCATATTTTGCACGACATGGTTCAAAATGAACAGTGAAAATTTAGAGCTGGTTCAGGGGATTTATTTTTTATTTGATTTGATTTGTCAATTGCTTTCAAGATAATAGGTATAAGTATAAACATAATTATCAATACATGGATACATTTAAGAAAAATAAAAGAAACAATAGGACAGGGACATTAGGCAGGTTGATGCGCTTATGCACGCCCCCTACAGACCTCTTAGGAAAGGAGTGATGTCAATAGGAGACAGTTTAAGGTTAAAGTTTTTTGGGTTTGGGGAAGAAACCACAGAGTCAGGTAGAGTATTCCAGACATTGACCACTCTGTTGCTGAAGTGGTATTTCCTGAAATCAAGTTTCGTGCGGTTAACCATGAGTTTGTATCTATTGTGTGCTCTTGTGTTGTTATGGTTGAAGCTGAAGTATTCATTGACAGGTAGGACATTGCAACGTATGATTTTATATACTGTACTTAGCTCGGACTGAAGGCGGCATATTTCTAGGTTTTCTAGGTATAGAATTTCAAGTCAGGTGACATTAGAACTCTTCTTGTGAAATATTTCTGGACTTTCTCTACTGTGTTTATATCAGATACGTAATGTGGGTTCCAGACTGATGAGCTGTATTCAAGTATTGGTCTAGCAAATGTTTTGTATGCTCTAGTTAGTTGTGTGATATTACGAGAGAAAAAGTTATGTAGGATTAGGTTAAAAACTCTTTTACATAGCCTTTTTGGCTATGTAGTTATAGTGGGCTCTAGCACTTAGATCATTTGAGATGAGTACTCCAAGGTCCTTGATAGAGTTTGGATCATCAACAAGGTCTTGACTATTCAGCTTATATTTTATTTTCTGATTTATTTTTTTTGCCATATGTAAGACAGAGTATTTATTTGTTGAGATTTGAAGTTGCCATTTGTTTGACCATTCTGATACAGAGTGAAGGTCTTTTTGAAGGGTAGCATAATTTTCTGTGGTGTTGGATAGCTTTACATCATCAGCTAAGAAAACACAGTTGCTCTTGATATGATCACAGAGGTCATTTATATAGAGTATGAAAAGATTTGGTCCTAGAACACTGCCTTGAGGGATCCCACTGTTAACAAGTACAGAATTTGATTGGATGTTTCCAATTTTGACCATTTGTTGTCTGACGGGAATGCTTCTATACAGTTATGCAGGTGTCCAGAGATACCATAAGATTTTAGTTTTAATAGTAGTTTGTCATGTATCACTGAATCAAAGGCTTTACAGAAGTCTATGTAGATTGTGTCTATTGTTTTGTCCTGATCGAGTTGTGTAGTCTGTATGTGGACCATATTTGCAGTGTAAGAGTTGCATATTACAGGATAGTTTTTTTAAAAAACCAAATTGTTTATTAGAGAGTAGGTTGTTTGTCTCTAATTGGAGGATGATGGATTGGTTAATAATTGATTCCATGACTTTACAGGTGACATAGCATAAGGAGATTGTTCTATAATTTTCAACCAGGCTGGGGTCTCCCTTTTTGAAGATGGGGGCAACCGTGGCTTGTGACCATAGGTTTGGCAAGGAGCTGGTCCTGAAAGATTTTTCAAAGATTATGCTTAGAGGTTCAGCTATGGCAGTGAATATCTTTTTTAAGAAGTAGGCACATATTCTGTCCAGTTCAATAGATAGAGACGGCTTTAAGTTGTGTAGTGCTTTTTCAACATTGTCTTTTGTAAAATCGATATTTATTAGATCATTGTAGCTGTCTGTGGTTCGACTAGGGAATACTGGGCATGATCCATTGCTGTTTACAAATACTGAGCCAAAGAATGTGTTAAAGGGGTTGACTTTAATGGTTTCATCGTTACAGTCTTTACAATTAGGTCCATTCAGGGGTGGGATGGGCCTTGGGTCTTTTAGTTTGTTGCTTACAAAATTGTAGAAAGTGCGGGTGGAATTGGTGCGTAGAAGGTTTTCCTCTTGTTTAATGTGATAATTGGTGCATTCAGTCTTTATCTGGTGGCATAAATTTTTGTATTATCAAATTTTTGTATGATCAAAGATTTGGAAACCATACCTTTTGATGAAAAGTTAAAATATCTGTTCATGTTTAGTTTACAGAAAAAACAACCAAAGGAAGATATAACATCAATATTTAAATATTGGAAGAGTTGTCAAGTAACCAGGACCAGAAACGGTACATTAAAGCTACAAGGAAGGATATTCAAGTAAGTTATCAGAAGGGATTTTCTGATTACAATTAACCAGTGGAACAGCTTCCCTTCAGAAGTTGTGGTGCTTCATCACTGGAGGATTTTAGGAAGAAACTGGATAGCCACCTTTCTGAAATGGTATAAGGTCTCTGGTTGAGCAGGGAGTTGGACTAAAAGACCTCCAAGGTCCCTTACAACTCTGTTTTGATGGATGGATAGATTGATTGGCATGTGTTGTCAGCCAATGGAACAAGCCACTGCATGAAACAGTGAGTTCACCTTCACTAGAAGTCTTCAAAGGGAGGCTGAGTAATAATCAGAGATACTCCAGTGGATCCTGCACTGAGAAGGAGGTAAGACTAGATTACTTCTAAGATACATTCCATAATTAGGGTCATGGAAAAGCCCCTTATCCAATGCTAACTGTCAAGTGAGGGTAGTACAGATAGTCTTTGACTTATAACCACAATTGAGCCCAGTATTTCTGTTGCCAAGCCAGACAATTGTTAAGTGAGTTTTGCCTCATTTTACAACGTTTCTTGCCACAGTAGTTAAGTCCATCACTGCAGTTAAGTTAGTAATAGGGTTGTCAGGTTAATCTCACTTCCCGCTGACTTTGCTGGTCAAAGTCCCAAAAGAATACATGACCCTGGGTGGGACACTGCAACCATCATAAATATGAACCAATTTCTAAGCATCTGATTTCTAATCATGTGACCCTGGGGAATACTGCAATGGTCATTAGGGTAAAAAATGGCCATAAGTCACTTTTTTAGTGCTGTTGTAACTTTGAGCAGTCAAAGCAGTCTGCTTAGATTGATTGTAAGTCAAGGCCTACCTGTACTGGACCTGTAATTCAACTTTGTATTTTTTTGTCTGGAGCAATTATTAAAATCAATATTGTATAATGTAGCTTAGATTCTTCATGTTTATAGAAATAAACAACTACAGTATTAGATAATAAACAAAAGAATTCCTTCAGATGACTCATTACATTGCTCTCTCCAGGACGCCATCTAGTTTTGGTGCACTAATATTTCACTAATCTCAGCAAGCTCACTTTCTGATCAATGATCTGGGTCAGTTCCATCTTGATTATCTATCCCAGCAACAACATATTATCTCTAATGCGTTATCCTAGGAAGTGAGAAGTTTATCACAGGCACTATTATGTCAGGAAAAAAATATGAATTCCTACCTACCTTTATTTATGGAAATCAACAGGAATAGTCAGATTAATAAACAGAAGAAATGTTAATTATTCAAATAAATCTATCCTTTGCATATTTTATATTATTATGACTACTGATAAAATTTTTAGAGAGATTGGTTTAAAAACTGAACTGTTCCATTTGCTGTTCTAACAAAGACGACAATAGGATCAGATCCTTGTGTTTGAATACAAATAAAACTATGACATGGTCTCCAGGCCTGATATTAAATTGTAAAAAGAGTTTAAAGGGTTACTGCAGGTTGTGAGTTAGAAACATGTCCTTCATAGGAAGAGCAGAGAAGAAAATACACTGGCTTTGGTGTTGCTTTCCAATAAGACTAGACCATCAACTAAGGCTCATCTGAACAGAGAAAAACAAACATTTGTGCAGGTGAGTTTGGATGGCTAATTAAATCCACCAGTATTTGCCAAAATGCATCTCTACCCCCAGCCCATATGTGATTGGTCAATATTTTCTACTAGTTAGTGGAATTTGATAGGAACAAATAAAAGCAATAGAATCTATGATACCATAGTCTTAACATGGTCTATATAGCAGAGTTCCTCAATCTTTCTGGATTTGTGGACAGGCCAGTGGGGGAGGGAATGGTTATGTGTAAAGCAGTGGGCAAACACACGTGTGTGAGCACAGATCCATTTGTGTGACTGGCAGGTGACACACCCACCCTCACATAAATGAACCGTACCCACCCACCACTTCCATGGCCTGGTTCTGAAGGGCTCAAGGCCCAGTAATGGGTAACAGCCCAGGAGATGATGACCACTGAGATATAGTATGTCATGTCCTACAATAATAGGGGTCCCCAACAATGGTGGGATTCAACATTTTTTACTATTGGTTCTGTGGGCATAGCTTGGTGGGCATGGTAGGGGAATAATACTATAAACTCTCCAGTCAGAGGTGGTATTTGCCAGTTTTATGAACTACTCAACATTTCCGCTACCAGTTCTCCAGAACTGGTCAGAACCTGCTGAATACCACCTCTGGGCCATAGACTGGTTCTGGTCCTTGGCCTGTTAGAAATTGAGCAGTACAGCTGGAGCTGAGCAGCAGGTGAGCGAGCAAAACTGAAACCATTCTCTCTTCCTTTTGGTCCCTGAAAAAATGTATTTCCCAAAACTGGTCTCTGCTGCCAAAAAGAGTTGGGAACCACTGTACTGGTTGGAGAGAGCACCCTGGGTCAGCACTGTGCCTGTGGCAAAATAGGCAGCAGCAGCAGCAGCCCAAATGAATTGCCAGTAATTCTCTTTCAGTTCAAGGGCTAGTAAACTTCAGCCAGGGGAACAGCTCAAAAGCAACAGAATAATTCCTTCCTTGCCCATTTGTCCTTATAATGTGTCATGCTGAGAGATCTCAAATCACTGAATCCTTCAGTAAGCTCTATGAGTGTGATAAGATTTTGCCTAGTTGTAGACTAATGCTTTTAGCATTATGCCAATTTGCACTCCTAAGGAACACTTAACACATGTTGAGGCCCACCATGTGCCTACATCTCTTCTCTTTTCTTTCCATTCATTTGTTCCTAGTTTGAGGACAAGAGTGGGCACTGCCAGGCAACCCATCTGTCTTATGTTCTCCATCAGTTACACTTGGGAAGTCTTAAAAGAGTTGTTTTCTTGCCGGGATAAGCTCACTGTGGCAAAACTGCCTGAAACCAACCAATGTTCCAGCTAATCCTGAAAAATTCCATTTTCAAGGAAGCAATCAATATAAGATAACAGTAAGAGGTATTGACAGGAAAAGGTATTTCATGCTGGAGGAGAGGAACTACTGCTGCAGAAGAAAGAATGTTCATAGATCCCCTGTCTGACATATCTGTTTGAATGGATTTCATCTCAGAAATTGCTTTTTAGGTATCTGTGCCTCCAGTCAGGAATTATCACAGGTCACAATAATCCAGACACAGAGAGAAAACTTTAAGCCCTTTAGATTTTAGCAGGGAAATTATGAATGTGCTTAAACCTCTTCTGTGAAAATCAGTGGGACTGAGAAAAAATGTATTTGAACTGTTCTCTTTGAAAAGTACAGTTCAAGATTTGGGTCATATGAATTAGGATTTCTGGGCATTTGTTTATGTGGTAGTAAATGGGACATTCTCCAAACATGAAATGCTTTTGATAATTATTAGAATTGTTCTATGGTCACATGTTAACAAAGCAGATGTGTCAATTCATCTGTGTTGAAGCTGCAGTAACAAATTGCCACTTGAAAGAATGTAAGTAGCAGTCACCAAAGTATAAGTATTTAGAAGCAGGGTTACTGAATTCAGTTAGAATTATTCCCAAATAATTGATAACTGTGATGAACAATCCTGTAAACATATACCTCTGAGAAAGTGCTATTGAATACAATGCCACTTACTTCTAAGTAAACATGTTTAGGATCACACTGTTAACAGTTAATGGTTTCAAAATACAGCATATGGCTACAAATCATCAGGTCCATATACCTTTGCAAACCCAGTACCCCTTAACATTCAAAAATATAATATATATTTACTAAATAAACACAGAGCATGAAAATGAATTGCAAGAAAAAAATAAATATTTTTTTTAGAAATTGGGATGCTATTGTTATATGAATAACTTGATGGAATGATATTGATGGAATAGAAGTCTGGGTAACTTTTCAGAAGACAAAGGGATGAAAAGTCTATTTCTAGATATTCAAAGTACTTTTCCAGCTTTGGAAAATGTAATCAATACTTTAAGAAAACATATTGGATGTTTATTCCTTTGTGGAATGCAATTGAAAGAATGTCATGTGGATTTATTCGATGTATTTGTAATGCAATTAGTAGCAATACGTTCATGCTCAGAAAGCTGTAAAGAAGAGGGAGAAAGAGAAAAATGTGAGATGTTCATTCATTCTCTGGACCATTTTGTTGTTATTTAGTTATACTTTGGAGATCCATTATGTATAATGATGCATAAAATGGTTTACCTAGCCAAAATGTCAAGCAGCAGAAGTAATATCTGTGCACTCAGTAACAATGAGAAACTATTTCTGGACATTTTATGAGGTTTTTTTTTTTTACTGTTGTATCCTTCTCATTTGGGTTGGAGTCTTCCAGATGAGATACTATGGTCAGAGTCTTTATGAGTGGCTCTGTAGATAGGGACAGCATAGCAGTAGACCTGTAGAGCACAGTCAGTCATTTAAGGCTGGATTGTCCTTATATTTGAAGGAGGAGCTTATATGGGGCTATACGGCATTTAATTCAATTAGAGATATTCATCTTATGGTGTACAATATCCTAAATATAGATATAGTGTGTAATATAGGGCTAGATTAAGACACACCATTTTATAAATATTGCATCTACATTCACTTTGCTAATCAAGCTTTCCTTGGATTTAAAGCATTGGTCCTCCAACATGGAATCATGCATTATAATGGCTCTAGGTACAAAATATGCCTTTTTCAAAGAGAAGAAAGCTAATCAACCTAAAGAAAGGAAGAACAGATTTTTTGCTGAATAGGAAATAAATCTTGATGACACAGCTAAAGAAGGAAAACAATCATCATCTGATGGTAGATTTCTCGCTGGCTACAAACCTTCAAATCTGAACACCCATCTGTGAAACTGCTTTATTTTTGCACTTTTTCACTTACAATGATCAAGAAAAGTTGGCTCCAATCTTTGTTAGCTATTGACAATATATGGCATGTAAAACCACATGAGCAGAAGAGAATAGTTACATCAAAAATTTACCATTGAGAACAAGGGTGTCAAAGTTGCAGCCTGTAGGCTGGATGTGTCACACACTAGCCATGCCCATCCCCAGTTTAGCAAAGCAGAAAAAGTTGGGATACATCACGTGATGACGTGACACCACGTGTTTGACACCCCTGATTTAGGACCTAGCAGAGGGAAGAGATCTCTAACTGTTATCATAGCTACCTGTTTTCAGACACTCCCATGCAACTTGTTGTCTTTCTTTTGAAAGTATGTGTGAACATATTTGTGTACAGACATAAGTCCTGCTATTTTTAGGTCAAGTCCAGAATTTGTTGATGATTGTGCCATTGCTTCCCTCAAGGCAATATCCAAGGTACACAAGTTATTTTGTTAATGTGAGACAAGAACATCTCACAAGCATCTTTCCTTTTCTGCCACAAATTGTCATCACTAGCATTGCTATTTAACAATAAAACATGCCCTGTCCTATCTTTCAAAAGGATTTTGTTGAGATGAATGGGAAGCACTAAAGCTCAATGGTGGAACTCATTCAAGGTTTTTTCTCTAAAAAGTCCTTTTCATGTGACCAAGTAGCTGGGTATGAAGGGGGAAGAATTCAACTCTACCTGAACTCTGAAAAGCTTTGCCCATGATGCAATTTTGGATGCAGCTGTCAGAGTTTCTGTCCTGGAGAATAGGAAGCAACTTCTCCTTCCTTGAATAAATAAGAACTATGGCTTTGAACACAGAAGCCTTTGGACATAAGAGGCTTTTCTGCATTGGAGTTGTCCAGTAGAGGGAGCAGAGACACTACATCCAAGCTGTATTCAAACCAGTGTTGGCATTTGAAAGCACATTCTCAGGGGAAGCACTGGCTCCTCCATCATCGGTTTCTTTATCTCTCATCCAGTGGTGATTAAAAGTCTGTGAACCTTTTGGATTTTCTGCATAAATATGACCTGAAACATGGTCTGTTCTCCACCCAGGTCCTGAAGCTAGATAAAAAGAACCCAATTAAACAAATGAGTTAAAAACATTACACATGTTCGTCAATTTATTGAGGAAAATGAACCAAAGGTACATATAATGTTTATCTAGGATGTGGGTGGAGAACAGTTCACATTTTTGTTCATATTTGTGCAAACATGTTGAAAATTCAAAAGGATTCACAGACCGTTAAGCACTATTGTATATGGATTAATTTTGCCACAAAGGTATTTTTCTCACATCATACAATAAGATGAACCTTAGGTCCATCTTCCTCTCCAAGAACCAATTGCTTGGATAACAACAAACAGCTCTTATAGCAGCATCTTTTTAGCAATGTCTTTCTAGATTTCCGTGTCAACTGAAGTCACTGTGTGCTGGCATAAGAATGAATATGGAGTAATAGCAGGCCCGTGAACCCTCTTTAGCAATTCTAGAGGACCAATTACTTAGAAAAAATGAATGTTTCCAAAAAAACAAAAATCATTGCTTTGTTTGTACAAGGAACCTTGTTCCTAAGGGCTAAAGCAAACACATAAAAAAAAACTCATCCAAAAAAAAAATCCCCTCTGTTGTGATTCAAAAGTACACAGCTCAGTCATAACAACCCAAGGAAATAAGTAAACTAACTTTTATATATTTTTGATACCTCTAACCTCCCAACCCCCTTCTCCTTCTCTGGAATGCATTTCCTTTTTCTTGAGAGTGTACAAGCATTCACTTAACTCCAAGTTGCAATTTTCCAGGTCTAGTTTAAAGCATATTGCCATTTAATAGAAAAGCAAGATTGACTAATGGAATTAGGAGTGAATTCACACAATTTATTACCTTTTTCTCTGTGCTAGCTCCTGCTCCACTATGAATTATTGTCATGTCGCCATATAAAATCAGCAAGATCACATTAATGTTTATAACGTCACAGAATGTTTTAGGAAATTCAAATAGTCCTAACATGCCACCACAATCTAGTAATTTTGAATTACTAGAATTTAATTTTGTCCCAGGCTGATTTTGAAGGCTGCATTTATCACAAAATTTGATTTTGAACTAGCTATAACATTTACATCCATGTTAAGTTGGCAGAAAACTAGTATCTCCTATTGCATTGGTGAAGTTGGTTGTGTCAGCTAATTCCATTACTGTAATTTAAGTAAGCTTCAGTGTAATCTTATCACATGTTTACATAAAAGGGAATCCTAAAATGTCCAGAGGAACTACTAGTTCTTCAGAGCATCCTGTCTTTCAAAAATATTGATTTTTTTTCTCTTTTTTTGTAGTAGCAGCAGCAGTAGAGACTTCTTATGTTGGGAGGGTACATTTTAGGTCTGGAGCCCAAAAATTTTTGCAATCTCCAAAGCCTACAGATGTCTATCACTAGATCATGGGGATAAAAGTCAGGCTCCTTTGAGGGTTGGAATGAGTTAATTGGGGAAATGAATACATCACGTCTTGTGTTAGGCTTTACAGAAGTTTATTGCACCCGGCTAGTTTCTTATCTGGTCTCTTGGATGTGTGGTTTTCTGTTAAAGCTTGGCAGGGAGATGTGGTGCTGTCTTGGAGTCACAAAAGTGTGCCCAAGAAATTCTGTGGTCCAGGGACCACAAGTAAGCTCTCTCTGAAGCAGGAGATCCATGGAGTGAGTATGTCAAGATGGCATCTGGGTATGCATGATTGAAGCACCATCCCATGTGAAATAAAGATCAGGGAAGAAAAATATGAGAAGAATGAGAAAACTAGAACAAGAAAACAATATGCAGTTCCAATTTTTATCCGCTAAGGCTTAGTTACAGGCTGTATTATAAATGAATAGATAATGCTTTGGAATGATTTAGAGTTTAAAAAAATTAATGTATATGTAGCACTTTATCAGCTCAAGATGAAGATAGATGTAGTATTTAAAAAAGAAAGATGTATATAATCCTGCAGTTCTACAAAGAATTTAGTTTGCTTCCAGTTTTAAAATTAAAAATGACAGATGTGCATACTGGTGAGTTGAATAATGGCTAAGCTATTTGCAGAGACAAACACTAAATCATTCAGGAAATAAAAATCAAATATATAGATGGAGAATGGAGGAGAGTTGAATTATTTGTGAAAAAGACCTTGTGTTAATTGTTGAACCAGCAATATAATACCCCTGTTTTAAGATAAATAATTTTTTACATTGGATTAACAGAAATATAATTTTCAAACATAAGAAGTTATCAATCCATTGTATTTTGATTTGGCCAGACCTCACCTCAGCTATTATGTCCATTTCTGGGAACCCTATTTAAAAAAGATTAACCGTATTGGAAAAGATCAGGAAAACAGCAGCAAGATGATCAAGGAATTGGTAACTAAATAGTTATAAAATAAACTGAAGGAGCTATGGCTATTTAGCTCAAAAAGAGATGAGTGATATCATTCTTCAGAGAAGTGATCACACAGAAAAAAGGTCTGGACCTTTATCGTTCCAGAGGGTAAGAGACAGAATAATATCTTGAAGTTACAGAAAGGTAAATTCCTCTGAAATGTTAGAAAAAACTTAGCAAGATCAACTTGACAGAATAACCAATTACCCACCCTTTATTGACTAGTCAGCTTGGCATGATTTAATTTGGATTCCTGCAGAAAGTATAAGTAGGGATCAGGTTCAGGGGTGGGATGCTACCGATTTGGCCCAGTTCTATTGAACCAGTAGCTTTGAAGAGCAGCGGACACCAAACTGGTACTCTGTTTGGCCCAGTCACCCACCCAGGCTCTTGGCTGTCCTTTATTTCCTTCTTTTTCAACCTCAGCTGCTTTGCACGGCACAGCTGAGGTTGAAAAACCAGGAAAGAAGAGGATTTTCAAATGCTGCTTGTCAGCTGTCCAGGCAGCACAGCTGAGGTATTTTGAAAATGATCTACACATACATGCAAAATGCACTCTCACTAGGGGTGGGATTCTACCTGCTGTTTTACCATCAATTTATGCCTGCTTTTGTGAAGATAGCAATGCCTATCACAAATCTCCTAAAAACCAAAGGGGAGGTGAAACCAAAGCCTAGTAAACCACTGGAGTGGTCCATGGAATGTCAAGCCGCTTTTGAAAAGCTCAAATGATTGTTTGCTGTTGAATCAGTACTCAAGCACCCAGACATGGATACTCCTTTTGTAATCCAAGCCAATGCAAGTGATGTAGCAGTTGGGGCGGTGTTATTACAAGCAAACGAGATGGGGACTCTGCAACCATGTGCATATACTTCCTGTAAACTAACTGAAACTGAAAGAAGATGGGCCATCTGGGAAAAGGAAGCTTTTGCAGTTTGCTGGGCTCTGTTAACCTGGAGGCATTTCTTAGAAGAGGCAAAACACCAATTTGAGGTGTGGACAGATCATAAAAATTTGGAGGCTTTGAAAATGCCTCAGAAGCTGTTTCCCAAGCAAGTTGACTGGGCACAGTACTTTAAGCATTTTAATTTTTCATTGAAATACATTCTGGGGGGAGGAACTTCATGGCGGATGCTTTATCTAGATTACCTCAATATAATAGTGCTCACCAAGAAGCGGTACGGCCGATTGTCCCAACCAAACAGTTGGCAGCTCCAGTGGTTACCAGAGCCCAGAAAAAGAAAGAGGTTGATTTATCAAATGATTTGATTGCACAATTAAGAGATGCTTTAAAACTTGATGATTGGTTCCTTGCTCACTCAAATAACTGTACAGTTAGAGATGGATTGGCATGGGTGGGGGCTAAATTATATGTGCCAGTGAAGCTGAGAAACCAAATATTACAGCAAGCTCATGATTCTAAATCCTCTGGTCATTTTGGATTCGTGAAAACCCTACACTTGGTTAAAAGGCAATTTTGTTGGCCGACCTTGAAAAAGGACATTGAAACTTATGCAGCTAGTTGTCCTATCTGTGCCTCAGCCAAACAGCCTCCTGGTAAACCAGCAGGCTTACTACAAAATGTGATCAGACCAACAGCTCCATGGAAGGAAATTTCCATGGATTTTATAGTAGAATTACCTGAAATTGGGGGGAATACAGTTATTTGGGTAGTAATTGATTTGTTTTCCAAACAGGTACATTTCATACCTTGTCCGAAAATCCCATCTGCAAAAACATTGGCTAAACTGTTTATTTTACATATCTACAGGTTACATGAGGTTCCTGAATGCATAATTTCAGACAGGTTTACCTTTCAGACAGGTTTACCTTTGTCCAGTTTACCTCAAACTTTGGGAAGGAATTCCTGAAGTTATTGGGCTCTGCCCAGGGCTTAAGCTCCACCCATCATCCACAAACCAATGGGGCTTGTGAGAGAACTAACTCAGTACTGGAACAATATCTTTGATGTACTATAAATTATCAGCAAGATAATTGGGCTGACTTATTGCCATTCACTGAGGTGGCATATAATAATTCAGTACATAGTAGTACTGGGTTTACTCCGTTTAAAGAAGCTTTGGGACAAGACTTTGTACCCATACCCGAGCTTCCACGGGAGAAACCTAACATTCACTCATTAGATGAATGGATAACACAGCTTCAGCTTACCTAGCCAGTTACTCATAAAGCATTAGATGATGCTCACCAAGCTCATAAAAAATTTGCAGATAAAAAGAGAACTCCCCAAAAACCATATCAGGTGGGTGACAAGGTCTTTTTATCGACCAGATATTTTCAAACCACACAAAAGTCAAAAAAGCTCGGCCCTAAGTATGTCGGATCTTTCTCAATAGAACGAATTGTAAACCCTGTGGCAGTCCAACTGAAATTACCAAAAACTCTTTGACAGATTCACCCTGTTTTCCATGTTAGTTTATTAAAACCTGAACATACCTCTGACTTGAGACCAACTCAGGTTGATCCCCCTGTACCATTGCTAATTGAAGGTGAACAACATTTTGAAGTTAAAGAAATTTTGGATTCTCAAAAACGAAGGGGTCGACTCCAGTATTTGGTTGCTTGGAAACATTTTCCTCCTTCCCAGGCTGAGTGGGTGAATGAGAAGGATGTTAGAGCTCCTACACTTATCAAGGCATTTCGTACTAAATATCCTGATAAACCCTAAAAAATTAGTATGTTGCTGTTACCTGTACATTGTCTTTTACCTTCTATTATTATCTTTTTTAGGACTAACGTCTCTTTTCTAGGAGGGCCCAATGTCAGCCTTCAAGATTTTCTTCTTTTTCTTTGCATCTTTCGGCTGTCATAAGTAACGGGGAGAGGAGGGGGGAATGATTATGGGAAGTGAGCTGGAGGTGCTACGAACCAGAGCTGTATAAACTGGGGGGGGGGTACATTCTTGCTTAGGTTTCTATTCTATGCTACGCGCAGCTGCAACTCTTTATCAAACTATGTCAAGGTCAATGGACAGAAGTCTCATCACCACCTGGAGATGCCCACATGATGATATACACAACTTTTAATTGGATGAACCAATTGAACTATTGGGGGTGGGAACGTTGCCATTACTTTGTACATGTGATTCACGCACCCATTTTCTCAGATTCAGAATTCTTTTGTTGCTACCACTTGATTTCCAGTAAAAAATATATTTTCTCTGATTAAAGGAGTCTAAGAGTTTCTTTCTTGGATTTTGAATGGAGCACCACCTGACGCTTATGCCAATTAATACTTTAAAAGGGGGCATGTGCATGAACACTAAACTGGAAAACAGGACAGAGGAAGAATGGCTGGAAATAATAAAAGACGGTGTTTCCTAAAGACCAGGTCCTCTACCTTAGTTCCTAAAAGGAAGTGGAGTCATATATCTTTTGAATTATTTGACACTTTAGGAAGGTTTCTCAATAATTGCAAGGTGACTCTATAACTCACCAAATTTTTAATTAAAAATGGTAATTAATTGGTAGAGCATTTTACTCAGAGTCCAGGAGTCACATTGTTTTTGAACAAAATTCTCACAAAAGAAAACTTACCTTTTAAAAACCAAATTGCTTCCTCTTATCTGTCACAGGCAGGGAATGCTACCAAATACAATAATAAAGCCCATTTAAAGGATCCCAAGGTGTAATAAGTAGTTTAGTGCAAATGCATCTTCTGCAGTCTAGGGTTTGAAGACTGCTAATTTTATCTCAACGATATGCCTAAATAGATGATATTATCAGGTAGAGCCAAACAAATAATGGCTTTTCTTCAGGAGAATAAGCAATGTTTGCATGCATGTTTCCTTTCATCACATTCTCCTCTTGCTTCTCATCACAAAGAGATAAAAGAAAAACTTTCAGCTGAAATTCATGGCATTGCAGCCTAACTTGTGTTATATAAGGATACCCATGACCTATGCACATTTCACCCATGACACCTACCAGGTAGCCTCTTCCATCTGATAATGGTGATGATAATATGAGAAAACAGGAATATAAGATGCTTCTAGGCAAAACTGCAATCCACAAGCATAATCTTTATTTTTTAAAAAATGAATCTGGATTCTACAGTAACCTTACATATTATTTAGAAGTGTACCCCTCAAAAAAAAAAAAACTCACAAAAACATACAAGGATGATTAAGAATATCTGGGAGCTGGTGGAGCTCGTGGGAACTTCAAACAATTGCCTTTCAGTAAATATGTTTGACCTTGCCAATCATGGCAAGCATTTTTATGGGCACCCAGTTAAGAATATTGAAAAAGAACGATGTTGCAACCAGTACTGCTGTGGTAGTAAATAAAAAAATGGGCTGCTTTTAAGAAAAGCCAGATGCAGAGAAATGGAAGAATGACCCTTTGAACTTTAAATGTGCACAGGCAGACAATTCCATTGAACAAGCAAATGATCAAAGAAAGTCGGCTCTGTTGAGTTGTGATTGCACTGGTCCTGGGTATTAAAAACATTGGCTCTTCTTAAACTACTCCCACAGTTTAAGGTATTTGCCTCATATCTGTACCAATTGCATTAACAAAGCAAAAGTGAGAGGGTGGAGGGAAAAAGCAGAAATAGAAAAAAACAGAATACTATTTTGAGATGAGGTCATGGCCAAATAGGTAACAGATTTATTGGACAGCACATCATAGAGCATGAGTCTGCTTACTGGCCAGCCAGACTGCTGCCTATGTCTGAAAATGACAGCTCATGTAACCACTTCTAGTGTTTTGTCCTGCCATGTGGGGAAAGGACTATCCAGAAGCACAAAGTTGGTCTAGAGCTAGTGTCCCTTTAAGGAGCTTGCCCTGGACTTCAGGGAACCTAATGCTTAATTTCTTGGCCATGGCTCCAACCCAAGGCATGACCAAACCCTAGTAAAATCCATAAAAATGAATCTGAAATAGCATACAAATTTGAGCATACATGTATTAACAACATCCAAAGAAGGCAGGAGGTTAGAAAGTTTGGTAGTCCAACTGAGCACATGGAAGGCCTTTATTTAAGGCCAGAGGCTTATTGTAGATATGCTGGGCCATTTCAGCCTTTTTCACTGGGACTAACTTCCAGATTCAGTTGTTTCCAATAGTACCCAGTGACCCTTTCTGGTTATTCAGCCATTTTTCCTTTGCTAAGATCTCACCCAGTGGTGAGATTCAATTTTTTTTACTACTGGTTCCGTGGGCGTTGCTTGGTGGGCATGGCGTTGCTTGGTGGGTGTTGCTTGGTGGGCATGGCAGGGGAAAGATACTGTAAAATATCCAATCCCTCCCCACTCCTTGGGGAAGGTTACTGCAAAATCCCATTCCCCCCCAACCCATGAACCTGCTTTCCAGCTCTGTTTTCCTATGCAGGCAACAAAAGAAGACCCACCCGATCAGCTGGGACTTGGAAGGCAGAGAATAGATGGGGGAAGGACCAGTCCGAGGTGGTATTTGCCAGTTGTCTGAACTACTCAAAATTTCTGTTACCGGTTCTCCAGAACTGGTCAGAACCTGCTGAATACCACCTCTGATCTCACCAGATACTGCAGACCAAGGCAGCAGAACTCTCTCCAATAAGTTCTGAATCAGAGTTTCTCCTGTTATAGATCTATGGAACAACAACCAGATATCTTTTGGAACAACCAGATATTTTAGAAAAGTACTGTTGGGATACATGGAAGCCACTCCATTGCATCTGAAGAACTTGTTAAAGATCTTTTTTTTTTTTTTTAGGGGAGACCTCTGGAGCATTTTCCTGAATTCTATCAGATGCAGGATATGGACAATTCCTGTGTACAGTCCCTCTGCAAGTTAAAACAGAATAGCTGGAAGTCAGGAAAGGCTAGATGAGGAGAAAGCCTGTCAAGAACAACATAACTGCACTTACTATGCTTGAGTGATTGCTAGGGAAAATTTTTTTCCCCAGGATGACCCTTGCCATCTGCTGGCACTCACAACACAGGAAAATGGGGCTGGAAAACCTGTAATTAATGATACACTATTCCAGAGAGACTACATTAGCTTCTTGCTCTGGAGAATGGAAACATCTGCAGCGATGCCAACAACTAGTTCTCTCATTGCAGCATTTACTCCTGAAGGGCACAGGAGCAAATTGATGCACTATGTATAAAAAGCTAGGCATAAATGCACACTTCTCCAAAAAATAGGCAGCAGACCTATTCTAAATGACCGTGGCAAAGAAATAGCTATTACTTTAAAATGGTTTGGACTTTGGATTGTTTCTGTTTAGGATGTGCTAAGCCTCATTCTGAAAGAAAGAAACGAAGAGCAGAACTAGGGAAATAAATGTATAGACTCCTCTTCTGACATCACTCAAGCATAAGAGTTTCATTTGGAACAGGGCAGAGGTGATATTCAGCAGGTTCTGACCAGTTCTGGAGAACCAGTAGCGGAAATTTTGAGTAGTTCAGAGAACCGGCAGAGAACTGGCCCTGCCCCCATCTATTCTCTGCCTCCCGAGTCTCAGCTGATCGGCTGGGTCTTCTTTTGTTATCCTGCAAAGGAGAATGGAACTGGAAATCAGGTTAGTGGGGTGCAGAAAGAATGGGGATTTTACAGTATCCTTCCCCTGCCATGCCCACCAAGTCCACCAAGCCACACCCACAGAACTGGTAGTAAAAAGTTTTGAATTCCACCACTGGAACAGGGGTGTCAAACTCATGTCATCACAGCAGCGTCACATGACATATCAGGACTTTTTCCCACTTCGCTAAACTGGGTGGAGGTATGGCCTACACGTGACGCATTGTGATGCATCCGCCCATAGCCCGGGAGTTTGACAGCCCTGATTTAGAACAAGGAAGGAACAGGGACTCAAACTGGCATGCAAACTGCCTCTTCACAGTTGAAGCCCACTCAACCCAGATGTGCATGGAAAGGCTGCAAGTTTTCAGTGGTGACACCACAGCTTTGTCCTTTGTGACTGCAGCAACCCATGAAGATATCCATGTGTCTCTTCTGCCTTCCTTTTCGTTCAAGTGGCATCTCTCAGCTCTTCAATATGCTGTGATTGGTCACAACATTTCTATAAAATAGGTTAAATTTAGTCAGAGTGACAGGTTCAACGTCAGCTGTGTGTTTCATGCTATTTTTATTCATTCTTGGGTGTGCTTTTTTTGTTGATATGTCTCTTTTTGACCCTCTTCCAGGGCTGCCTCCCATTGCACCAGTTCAGTGATTTATGCTTTGATCCATAGGCACCCAGACTAATCTCTGGCTTCGCTAACATTTTACTTTGACATTAATCTTAGTGATGTGTACTGTTTTGCTTACCCACATGGTCTTTATTAAAAAAACACATTAAGTTTTACATAGTATTAATCAGCTCAACAGCACATGGTGGAAAATTGCCTGGTGTCCCAAAGGGAATCAGAGGTAGGTCAGACCTATAGGTCAGATAAGACCCCCACCAAGCTGAATCATAGCCTTTTTATTGCTTCTGGCAAGATTAGCAATGGTCTGAAATTAAAGCAGAAGCTGATTCAACTGAGTCCCATCTACTACTAGATATCAACCCACTTCCAAAAGGGTTTTATTTTTCCTTTGTTCTAGGAGCCTAGAATAACACCAGAAACTTCCAAATTAATGTACAGGTTACACCTCCCTGGAAAGGGAGTTTTGGTTATATGCTTTGACTGTTAGCCTCCTTAAATGCTATTCTGGATGCCAAATCTTAGATCATGTTACTCTTCCAACAGGACAGCCTTTGAGTAATGATGGAATATGTTCTCCATGAAAAAGGCAATGTGAATGTGGAGGAGAAAGTTCTTAACGTGCCCAGTATTGGGATTCAAAATTTTTTACAACCAGTTCTGTGGGCATGGCTTGGTTGGTGTGGCAGGGGAAGGATACTGTAAAACCTCCAGTCAGAGGTGGTATTTGCCGGTTCTCCGAACATCTCAAAATTTCCACTACCGGTTCTCCAGAACTGGTCAGAACCTGCTGAATATCACCTCTGAACGTGCCTGACATAATGGCAACTCTGTTACAGGTATCTTGGAGGATTGTCTAGATCTGTTTCTGTCTGGGTTCCAATCTGGTTATAGAATGGAATCATAATAATCAACCTTCTGTGAGGCCCTTTCCGAAACCCATTTCCACTTAACCATGGCACAAAGATACTCAAGTCACACACACACACACACACATTTTATCTCCATGGCATTAATTTTATCTCTAGCACAAGTATGAGGAAGACTTGAGTTTTCTTTATCTGTAACAGTGTTAAAATATTGTTTTCCCCTTTGGTCCTTCCAGACTATCCTTAAGAAGACAGTTTGAATTTGTCTTTAGCTGTTTCAATTTGAAGTAGTCTTGGCACAGAAATGGTCTACAATGCTTCATTCTTCATCTTGATGATGATGCAGTCAGGACACACCTCTCCTAAGCTCCTCTTGGCCAATTGAAGTGACTAACATTATTCAAAATGTAATTCAATGACTTTTCAAAAGCCTGGTAAAGAAAGATCTGATCAAAAGCCTGGTAAAGATCTGGTAAAGAAAGAAGTGGAGTCTCCTGATTTATTTAAACTGAAAAAGAAATATATTTTTAGTTCTATCACAAATGAATACATCAAAGTTTTTCTGTTGGTTCTGCTAGAGGTTTTCCATGGCATCACTTTCTACTGCTTCTATTACTTTGGAGGGGGCAATATCTTTTCATCTAGAGAAGGGCTGTCAAACTCCTGGCCTATGGGCCAGATGTATCATGCCATGGCCTTGGTCATCGCCATGGCCAGGCCCAGTTTAGCAAAGGTGGCAAAAGTCCCAATAAGTCACATGATCCTGCCATGACTTAAGTTTGACACTCCTGATCTCGAGACTAACAATGCTTCACCTGTTCCATTAAATATTTCTGAATACTGCTGATTTGTGGCCATTTGCTGCCAGCATTCCTCTTCAATTGCACCACTTACCAAACTGGGATATTTGGTAGGTAGGCTGGACAAGATCTTTATCACCCTTTTAGCCCAAATGACAGGAAGGCTGGTAATTAAACACTGGTACAAAATAGCCCAAGGGCTACATTGGATGGGTGGAGGATGAACTGGAATGAAGCAGGAAGATGTTCTTTCATTGTGCTGTATAAGTATCTTTTGTTTATCCATACCTCTCCAGTTCCCCTGATCTGTTAACTAGGCAATTTTTGGACAAAGATCTGCTGGATTTCCAGAAGATCTGCATTTAGAAATAGCCCGAGTAACAGGTTTCCAGCATAGAATCCCCCTGCACTGATTACTTGTCATTTGCACAGAACATTTGTTTCAGGTACCTGCCAAAGTAACCCAAGGCCACTGCATCATAGTTTAAGGAGAGTGTGTTTTCCACTATCTGCATATATTGGGTGTGAGGGGAAAATGAAGTCAGGGAAATCTAGCAATTGCTGCCTTAAATTATCTCATAATAAAGTTGCATGAACAGAACCAGTTCCAAGGCTCATTAATGAGGCAAATTATTGCTCAGCTGTCAGGATGGTGCTGGTATATTTTTTCTACAGACTCAACAACCAGAGGAATGCCCATTAACATGACCATGAGAAAGAGGCCTTGCTGTGAGAGACCTTAAGGAATCAACTTATCTGCAGTGCTGTTTAATATTAATGTTTAGCTTACCAGGCCCAGGACAACAGAGTATATTAGAGACAGGACTGTGGTAGCAAATACAGAAGTAATCTAATTGTTTTTTCTCTTGAATGCAGCTGATTCCTTGGGAAAGCACAGTCTTCATTAACTCTGCATGCTTAGAAAACAAATATGAGCAGGAGGGTTGGGGCCGAAGATTAGAAAAGCTAACAAATATGATGGTATGTTATTTTCCTTGTTTTATTACATATTTCCCCCTCTTCTTACCCCATTAAGTTTGTCACTGTTTGGCCCATACCTAATTAAGCCCCAATACCTTTGAAATTTTATCTATTTGTTAATTTCAGAGACTCTTATACTCCCTACAGGTGTTTTCTGTTGTTGTTGTTGGCTGCAGAACTGCATCATTCTATTCCTGTAAATCCTAGCAAAGAAATATTTTTGCAATTGTGCATCTGTGAAGTTTCTACTCCATGTTTTGCTTTTTCCCAGATTCTTTTGGGTGATTATATTAAGCATTTATTTTCCATTGCAGGAACTCCATCAGCCTTATGATAGCAGTGGAAAACCTGATTTCAGTCTCTTTTCTTTGGTTTCAGTGCCACTAATTAGTATTAGCTATTCATCATTCTGTATTGCCCACAAAAGCTCTTTCATTATGATGAGTGATTTGGGTAAAAGGGAGAAATGCATTGCAAAAATCTCTAGTGAGAGAAATATCTGTCTAGTCTGCAAATGCATTTTTCACCCATATAAATTAATAGCACCCCATATTTATAGGAGAGAAAATAAAGGATTCACATAGTGAATGTGGTATCACAAATCA
The DNA here is from genome assembly GCA_015471245.1 of Laticauda colubrina. Classification (NCBI taxonomy): domain Eukaryota; kingdom Metazoa; phylum Chordata; class Lepidosauria; order Squamata; family Elapidae; genus Laticauda; species Laticauda colubrina. The sequence goes on along the minus strand of BLBF01000083.1, from coordinate 1,269,875 downwards.
CCAGTGAAATCATATTTGATGACTAAGAACAATTAGCTCTCCTTCACATCTACGTTCATGGTTAGGTAGAATTCACATTGTCTTTTAAGACATGATTTCATAAGAAAAGCATTTCATCTAGACCTGTATGTACCTTCTGCTCTGTTGACAATATATTCCACATTCACAGGGTATTTCCATACATGGACTTTGCTATAGTTTAGAATAAGCTCTGGACCTGCTTAATCTCACAATGTGGCAAAGAACAAAATCAATTTAAAACTGTGTGTGATTTCAGGAAACCATTGTTTTCTTTCCAAACCCATAGAACCTATTAGCAAGAATTCCCCATTGGCAGGAACTTTGCTTCAATCTGCCAATGAGGAATGTCTGCCAAGCATTTGATCACCTGATCATGGGGATGCTACAAAGGTTGTAAGTGTGAAAAATGCTCATAAGTCACTTTTTTTCATTGTCATTGTAACTTTGGTCACTAAATGAACTGTTGGAAGCCAAGGACTACTTGTGCTTAATATCTTATTGAATAAGATATTTTTGGGTTTCAACACATGTTCTTTGCAAAGAGGAAAACTGGAAAGGGATCATCTGAATCTCCTGTTCTTGAGGCTGGATTTGGATGTTGTTGCAAGCAGGGGAAAGCACTGCTTTGACAGCTTTGTACATCATCTAAGGCCAGCATAAACTGGGTTCACTCATGGTCTGTAGACAAGCTGAAGGCAACATCATGATAACAGTAGATAAAGCTGATTTTGCAGGCAAAAAATTATGCCATGGTTAAATCAGAGTGGGCTTGGAAAAATGGTGGTCCTGGCAGGCAATATAAGCAAGAAGCAGGTGTTTTAGGCTGCAATTATATTAGCCATTTATCTGTAACCTCCACTGAATGCAATAGATTAGTTATTGTTGAGTAGGTTTGCTATGCTGCTATGCAGAAGCTGTTTATACTGTTTCCTTGTACTGTGTGAATTAATTCATGAAATTGATATGATGAAAATCAGTAAATCATCACAACTTATTTAAATGCCCTAATCTGGGCAAACTGATAAAATGGGAAGGGACGGCAGGCAGAACGTATTTGTCTGCTGCTATTTGTCTAAGGACTCTTGTCTAAGTCCTGCTTCTGAGTCATATCTGTTTTAAATTATGCATTTGAATTATCTCATATAAGCAGCTTGCGTGAGTAGCATAGGACAAATGCAATCATTTTTGCAGTGTGCAAACTGAGAAACGAATATCTAGAAGCCATGCAAGGAACCCACAGAGTATCAGTTAGGTTAGTTAAAATGCAGCTACGCTTCTTGATATCAGCTGAAAAGATTAATTCAATGTATGCATTCTTTGAAATATATCAGACCTTCCCCAGTGTGTTGTCTTCTATCAGACCTGACAACGTGGAAACAAAACAATTTTTCTGAAATTTTAAATTCATGCAAAATCCCTTCTAAATACCCAAATGACAATGTCTCACAGTGCTTCTATCAGATGCCGGATTGTTTACTTAGCAAACCTTCAAAGGACAGGATCTTTGAAAGCTGTTGAACAACTATTTCATTACACCATAGTTTTACCAGTCACAAATGAGACACAGAGAGAAGTCATCAAGATAAGAGGCCGTCTATATCAAAACATTGAGACAATGATAAGATTTAAGTTGTGATGTGACTAAGGATACCTCATTTAAGGCCTGGGCTTTAGTTTGGAACCAGTTCTGGAGCTGTGCATTCATACAATCTTGACTGTTTTTGAGTGCTGAATTAAAGGGGTAGGGGTAGGAAGGGCTCTATAGTTGCTTATTTCAAATTGGAGCAAAGCTACTGCATTTTTTTTTTTGCAATGCTGGAATTCTTATGGGCTTCTGCTGGCTTTTCCCATTAATAGGAACCTTTTCTTCAACCACCTTCTAGATCCTAGATTTCAGATACCCAAGTAGGTCATTCAATTAAAATAAAGTGCTGAGCAGCTTTCTTTCACCTTTTCACAAGAATTGCTTGTCAATTTATTTTCATTTGAATAAACAAATGCAGCAAATGCTAAAACGAGTGGAGAAGTTCTACAGGTAAACATTGACTTAACAACCACAATCAGGACTATAATTTATGTTGCTAAGCAAGGCATTTATTGAGTGACACCCAATTTTATGATCTTTCTTGTCACAATTGTTAAATCACTGAAGTTGTTGAGTGAATCAAACAAATCCAGTTTCCATATTTACTTTGCTTATCACAAGATGGTGGGAAGCTTACATGACCCTGAGATACTGCAATTATCAGAAATGCAAGTTGGTTGTGAAGTGCCCAAATTTTGATCATGTGACATGGGGATGCTGCAATTATTGTAAATGGGAGCAGAGATCATAAGTCACTTTTTTCAGTGCAGGGCTACAGTATTTCTCTTTTCATGGAATGGGAATAAGGAACTTTTTGTTTCACCAGATTCCATGACAACTCAGTTTGGGGCTGCAAAGAAGATCACAGATTGATTTCAAGCTGCTTTTAAGGGACTGGCACTGCTACTATGGAAATGTTGAGATCAACAATCGGGCCATAAAACACCTTTCACCCTTTTTATTTAAATAGAAAAGTCTATAACCAAAATTACCTTCCTTCCTGCCAGAAGGTAGCTATGTTTTCCTAGATAGCTGAATCTAGGAAATTCTCCTCAACCCTTAGTTAATTTAGATGCTGTTTGGAAATGAAGGCACTGCATTCTGTTAAAGTGAAATGGAGCCAATGCCCTTCACTTGTTATCTGAGATGAAGCTGCAGATTTGCATCAGGACATTGAGGAAGTTCAGAATTATTGGGGCATTTTACATTCTGTGTAAGTTGGTTCCTGGGGCAGAAGCATCTGTCTTGGAGAGGATGAGTGCTGACACAGGAATACAGACACACTATGAAGAAGAGGGAGGGAGTGGGTTACCAAATTTCAAGGTGGAAAGAAGAAGCTATTGAAGAGCAGAAGAGTCAAGGAAACATTTCTTAGGTACTTCACAATGTCTATTTAGAGGTGTTGTTTCTTTTGTTGGGTAAAAAAAATGTTTTTATACATGAAAAGAGATGCAGGGGCATCTTATTAGGTGGAGAGGGAAGTATTCATGGCACTTCAAGAGGTCTTTCCTCATCTTTCTCAAGAGCAACTAGCACAGAGGAGTTCGATGTAGCTCAGTGATGAAACTGACTTGATTGCTGCAAAAGGCCTTTTGGTCAAGCTGTAGTATCTCTAGTTAAATGGGGGACAGGTAGGAGGTGATGGAAAATATGTTTATCTTGAGCATCTGGAGAGTTGCTGCTACTGAGTATGACATTATTGGTCAAGACTGGTGTTTTTCATACTTAGCAACTTTAATATTGGCTAGGGGCAGGGATGGGATTCTACCAGTTCTCACCTATTCGCTAGAACCAGTTGTTAACATTATAAGCAGTTTGGAGAACCGGTTGTTAGAAGAAATTAATGGCCTAATCCTGTAAGGAAGGCAGGAAGGAAACATTCTGGTGTTGCTTACAGAAACTGCCTCTCCATTAACCCTTATTACGTTCTTGGCAGGACTAGACTTCCTATCTCTGAAACTTTTCTGGAGTTATTTTTCCCCTCCTTTGCTGGTACTTTGCTTGTGTGGAGTGACCATTCGAAGTTATAATGGTGCTGAAAAAAGTGACTTATGACCATGAACAGATTTATGACTGTTGCAGCATCCCCTCAGTTATGAGAGGCCAGGTGGGGAGATATGTGCCTCGATGTGAGTGATATTGAGTTGGCCAATAACATGACCACCAAGCCATGTCCATCAACTAAGCCATGCACACAAAACCGGTTATTAAAAAATTTGAATCCCACCCCTGGCTAGGGGTTTCTGAGACTTGATCCAGACATCTTAAAATTGCCAGGTTTCCAAAACACTGGCTTGGATAGACCTGAGGTAGCTTCCTGTGATGTTAAAAAGGAAAGGAAATAAAATTCCTTCTGTAGCTGTGCATTTTCCAACATTGTTTTTCCCAATTTATTTATAAATACAGTAATGAAAAAAGAGAGCAAAAGTTGAGTATTCCCAGTTAAGTTGATAGGTGTTTTTGTAGTGTTTTCATTACTTTAAGAAGAACAACCTGACCCTTTGTGGCCCTGACCTTGCTTTTGTTTTCTGATTAAAAATAGACCTCACCTCTCTGGCTTCTGATATTACAATGCATAACTTCTTTTTGCCACTTTGTTTTCCTGTAAATAATTCTTCAGGCTGTTTTTTTTTTTCTTGCTTGAAAACAGATCATGCACAAGAATAGCATTTTAGATAGGCAGCATTTTTGTTTGCAGAATCACAACCTATTGTAACACTAAGAAGAAAGGTTGTTCTTACTTCCCCCAAAATATAAATTCGTGATTGTGTTGTCATTCAGAGCTGATTCCCATTAGTAAAGATGCAAGCAAATAAAGTCAATGTATCTGTAAATGTTTCTTGATGATGCATTTTTCCTCTGAAAGGAGTATTAACAGAATAATAGAGTTGGAAGGGACCTTGAAGGTCTTCTAGTCCAACTCCCTGCTCAGGCAGGAAACCCTGGCCGATACCATTTCAGACAAATAGTTGTCCAACCTCTTCTTATTAACCTCTGATGTTCGAGCACCCACAACTTCCCACAACAAGTCCTTCCACTGATTAATTGTTCTAACTGTCAGGAAATTTCTCCTTAGTTCTAGGTTGGTTGAGAGATTAGTTTCCATTAGTTTATTCTGCCTTGTTGAAAATTGAGGAAAGGCAGACCTGCTTTGGCAAGGAATTCAGCTTCCGTGTTATCCAGCAAGGTGATGTGACAGCCTGCTCTTTGATTTTGAGGTGCCATTTCAACCTGCAAGTTTGTTTTCAAGTGACAACTGACCTTGAAAATTTACAGAGCCAAAGTGATCATTTAGTTTGGGTAATATTAAGGATAAATTCTTCCTGAAATTCAAATATTTATTCAGAGGGATTTTTTAAAAAAACATATGATTTGAGATACCATAAAATTTGGAAATTTGGAAAATCTAGGGCCATCAGATTCCACCCAAAATATCTAAAGGATCCTTGGATGGCAGTAGCTCTATGCTACCATCTAGTGGTCCTTGAGATATTTTTCAAACTTCATAGCCTTAAAAAGAAGTGAAGTGAGGAGAGTCGTCCATCCATTAGAGATTAAGCAAGGTTGCCAGGGTAGGTTGCAGCTTCTGCAGAGAACAAAGGAAGAAGTGTTAAAAGTCAGCCATCTTGTACTCCTAAAGCTACATGTTGTTCTCAAATTTGGAAAAGAAAAACTAAATACTGTAGAATTATGTTTCCATTCCTGGATGGACTGCTCCCAGAAAACGTTTTTCTTTGTAGACAAAGAATGAATTGCAACTTAGCAGGGTGGTGAGTATTCAAAAATATAAAAGGAGGTTCCACAAATTCATCTCACTGCTGTCTTTCAAAATTCAAAGCAAATACAGTAGGCTAAAAAAAGGGCAACGTGAACTCTGTTAAAAGCAGAAGAATGGTTTGCAGAATCACGACTTAAGACTTATGGTTAGGATGGATTTTACATTAAGGGCTGTTGGCCTTTTTTGCATATCCTCTTTGCACTTAGGTAGAAACATGTTTAAATCAAAGATATCTGTATAGAGCCATATTTGCAGCTTATGAATACAGCTTGAAAAGGCTTGTTAGCTTGTTTTTTTTTAAAGAGAAGCAGTCAAGACATTAAAAAGGCCACTGTCCATACAGAGCATTACCTGATTTGCATGCAGACAAAAGCCACTGAATGATATGCCCATTTACTCTGGCAGCTGGGATTCTGCCTTCTGAGAGGAAGGGGAAATTCAGTGACCTTAAAAGGTCCACATTTATTTTGATTTTTAAAGTATGCTTGAAGGACAGGGAGAGAGAAAACTGCAACTGTTAGGGTGAACAGAAAAATGGATCTTTGCCTGCCTTGCCTTGATTAAAAATCAAGGATTTTTAATTCCAAATCAACAGTTGAAGCAATAAATGATCTGCTGCCCAGTGCTGCATCCTAAATTACACAAATAAAAATAAAGAAACCTGAAGTACTCAGGAGTGAATCTTTGTATAAATTTGTATAAATCAACTGTTCAGTTTAATGTGCAAAATAATGCCAAATGTTGGCATTCTTTCATTCTAAACATTGTGTTGAACTTTAGACAATGACTTTTGAGCACATAAAAACTAGTGTAAATTTGTGTACCAGAATTCTCAGAGAAAGTAAGTTTATCCATTTTGGGGAAGATGAATTCTAAAGTCTGATACTTGCATTTGGCCATAAACTATACCCTACAATTGAGTGCTGACTGTCTCTTACAATCACTAGGAGTAAGCATAGAAAATCACCTGGAAAAGTATGATATAAATTATAGCAGATTTTTCCACAGTCATAAAGAGACTGGCTGCTAAAAGAATTGAAGCATGTAAATATTAGTGTTCTGGAGTTGAATTCTTTATATATCTACTATCTGCTTTTCAAGATTGTACATCCACCAAATAAATAGGTTAGAATCACTTTGAATATGGAAGAATGTTACAATGAAAAGTGATGAATCACAGGATACATGCTTTTGATCTCATACTTTTGATCTCATACTTTGAAAACACTATAGAGTAAAATAAGTAGAAACTAGATAACTATTTGAGCACTAAGATATAGGATAAATGATGCTAATTCTAGCTTTCGACTAGGGATCTTATTATACAGCAGCCTTAAGTTACTGGTGTCTCATGCTGAAACCAGCTGGAAATGAAACCAACTTATAAAAAATGCTGTGCAGATTTCAAAGATGCTGGCTTGATGTCTGTTCCCACAGTACCTGATAGATTCTCCTGCTGCTTTACCCTTCCCATCCATCCAGGGAAGCAAGCAATAATTGCTTTTCTTTCCACAGTTCGGTTTTGAGGATGTGATGTTTCCATTCACACATATAGGTCTTTTGTTTGATCTTCCATGTATGAACTCCATCCTCTTCCATGACACCTGCTGATCTGAGAGGTCCACCAATGGAACAGCAGAAGACAGAAACACCAGAAGTGTTTAGTTGTTTAGGCTAGAACCAGAAAGTACCAGAAGCCTTGTTAATTTACAAGGATGAAAGGACTGCTGTTTCATATGTAGCTGCAGATAGGAATAATGAACCTGTGCTTCAAAATATCTCTTAGCAGAGGTTTGAAATAATCTATGTCATGCCTGAGATCTGCCTCTCCAAGCCCAGTGAGCTTTAGTTTTTACATGGGCCTGTGCCTCCCCTTGCCCAAATATGGCCATGAAGGACAGCAACCAGAGAGGAGGGAGCATACTGGCAGGTGTGAACAGTCACCAGCAGCAACACAGATTACCTAGATCAAATAGAAGCACAGCACCTCAAACATCACTACCAGGTTGTGCTAGAATAAGTTGGAAAACACTCCTTTTGAAACACAGCAGGAAAGCAGCCAGCCTCTGTGTTGTAACGGGGATGAGCTGAATATGATGTGCTTTCAAGCTCTGTTGATACAACTACTAAAGTATTTTCCACCAATGGTTAGTAGATTTTACTTTTACTTATTAAACAAGTAACTCTGCACAGAAATCTGTGCAGGACCATGTGGAAAAAAACTCAGTCAAAGAAGGAATGCAGCAGGGTTGAATGGGATTCTTAGCGAATAGGCCCATCAGGTGTCCTGCTCAATGGTGGGATTCAAATTTTTTTACTACCAGGTCTGAGGGCATGGCTTGGTGGGCGTGGCAGGGGAAGGATACTGTAAAATCTCCAGTGAAAGGTGGTATTTGCTGGTTCTCCGAATGACTCAAAATTTCAGCTACCAGTTCTCCCCAACTGGTCAGAACCTGCTGAATACCACTTCTGGTGCTGCTGAAGTTTGCAGTGATTCCCCAGAAAGGTATGAACCCCATAGAATAATAATGGACTAACCACATCTGAAGATTTTTAATAAGATGGAACTAGTAACAGGGTGCCTCCTGGTAAATCATTACAATGGAAAACATCGCACAGCATAAACTCTGTGTGTGTGTGTGAGAGAGAGTGTGTGTGTGTGTGTGTGTGTGTGTAAGCACTATATATGGAGGCATGCCATAATATTATCCATGTTTATCTCTGCTCTGAGTGCTTAAGGGAAGTGAACTGTATTTACCATTCTGTTTGTGCTACTTGATGCTTGATGAACCACAACTTCCCACCAACCCCTGTCCTCACTGGCGGTCATCGTGGAAATGGGGGTACTGGGAACTGTATTTCATCAAGTCCATAGGTTCTTGCCTCTGCCAAATAAGAATAATCTTTGTTCATTGAGAATATGGTAACAGAAAATGAGCATGTTCAGTGTAATTGTTTTTTTGTGGGGGATTGTCTTAAACTTGTAACTGTTTTTCTTTAGGATTAGTAAAACACATATCCATATTCTTCTGACATCAATGCTTTTTCAAAGTGCGGTTTGATTTCAGTACACTTTATGAACTGGACACAACCCTTACACTGCAGCAAAAAAGATGCTTTGTTTTCAGAAAAAAGGCATCACACTTAAGTAAGGGAAATAACTCTAAGCAGCCAGACACAGACATTTGTTTTGCTTTTCTCTGCTCACTCATGTCTGCAGAGTTGTTGCTGACAGATCTGAATTTAGTTGGTATTCTTTCCTCCCCCCTCATGTCTTATATATACTTCTACAGGCATTTTTATGTATTCCCTGAGCAAGAGAAATTCCAGCTGAAATCCGGACTTCGCAATGACCTTGCTTTAAAAATATCTTGCTTTAAAAAAAAAAACAAGGAAGAAAAAGAAAATCACAAGTGCCCAAGTCCAGTGGCACTCCCTCCAACTACCTTACAAAATGCCTCCTGAATAACCCTTTTGAAAAAGCTCTAGTTGTTCTGTTGTAATTAATTTGCTATTTTTTTCCAGTCACAAGGGCTAGCTGAAGTAAAAGTTTCCATACCACAAAGCGGCAAACTAATAAGCTCTCCTGAGGAAGTTGAGCTCATGTTTTATCTCCCGCCCCCCTGCCTAAACAAAATAGCAGGTTTATATTAGCCTGTTTCTGAGCAGGAACAGATATGTAGGCCCTTCTTGGAGCTAGGGTTGAGGTCCTGCAAGGTGGAGGGTTAAGCTAGGCAAAGAGAAAGATTTCTGATGTAAAAATTGCCTTTTTATTTTTACATTTCACAGCATGAATAATACTTCTTACAACTTCATTTATTCCTGTAGTTGGGAATACAAGTTAATAGTTGATCTTCAACCAGTGGTCCTTCTAGAACCAGGCTTTGGGAACAAAGTCCAATCTTTGTGATCTAAAAATGCTCCAAATAATCACCCATAGTCAAGGGAGAGAGACAGCAGCCAACATGCCCAGCAGTTGTTCCGGGACACATAGAGATATGCCAAGCCAATGGACTGGGTGCTGCTTACCAGAACATCCTTGTGTCCTGTCTATTTTTAAAACATTTTGTTGTTAGGTGGCAGCCAGCTGGACACTTTCACAATCACCGATGCTCATTTTATTGTTACTTTAAAATATATATTATGCTACAACAAAATACTTATCCCTAGATGACAAGCCCATTTTTAATTTCAGTCCATCATTTGAGATTTCCTAGCCGCAGTTCTGTTCATGAAGTGGAATGCTGAAAGATCAGACTGGCAGAGCCAGTTGTTAGATGCTGAGCTACAGAGAGATGCCAAAATATGTGGGCACATTCTGGAGGAGAAAGCTTTGGGTGTTGTATGCTTTATGTGTTGCACACTTTGTCCTTCATCCTCTATTAGCAAAAAAAAAAAAACAGCTAAAAAGCCAAATATTAGGGAATTGGATCAGGAACGAAGAACTCTGGGAATGAGACTTTCTAGTTTAGAGCAAAGGCAGGTAAGATATATGAGATGATGCATAATATCAAAAATATAATATGTTAGGAAATTTGCTGCACAACTGGAAGTGAACAGCAGTTGAGCAAGCAAAACTGAAATCATACACACACACACACACACACACACACACACACACACACAGGACCATGGAAAAATTGTCTTCTACAAAACCGGTCCCTGGTGCTCTCCTATAGGATTCTATTTTGAGTCCTTTGGTGTTTGATATCTCTATAAAGGGAATGTGTTCCTAGAAATTCTCAAGAGCATGGTTCAGACTTCCAACTGTTTCTCATACACATTTCTCATATATATTCATTAAAGTTAAATAACTGACCCAAAGCACATTTTGGTGAATTAAACTGAGATACCAGATATACAACAAATCACTCCCAATTAAATAAATTCTTATTGATATACATAAAGAACACTGAATCAGAACATTAACTAACTTATTTGGAGAATATACCACAAAAATTACAACAAATTATATCTTGATTGTGGCAGAAATAGTACTTCAGTTCAAATCAGAAAATGATGTGATTACACTAAATAAACAAACCAGAAAATAAACCGTAACTAAAAATCAGGTGGACTCCCTAGTAAGCATTGACTGTGCTCATTTATTATCTTAAAATATTTCATTCTTAAAGAAGGGGTGGGTGCTAACTTTCTACACTTTCTTCAAACTTACAGAATCTCTGGGAAGAATAGAACTTTGGAGTTCTGGGACGCTCATTTCTGTTTGGGTAAGAGCATGAGATTTTCAAAAGAGAATAGATAGGTGAAAACACAATTGTTGGTTTTTCACATTCTGCCTGGAATGTGTCTTGCTGGATTTTTGCCCACTGAAACTCAGGGTTTTCTGGAAGAATGATGAGATCATTTATAGTTAACATTGCTAGGTCAGTCGAGTCTTCCTTGTTAGTCTTAGTTAGTCACAGTCCTTGAGCAGTAAGAAAACGTTGACAGAAAATTTGCTGCCTCCATTGTTGATTTCCTTTCCATTACAGGACAATACTAGCAAATAGTGCTGCCATTAATCACTGACTAAGGACCAAGTTAAGGAAAGGGATTGATGGGTTTCCTTGACTTTATTCCTCCTCTCTCTATATGTAATTTCTCAGTGGCTAAACAACTAAAGATTTATCCCAATGCCAGTTAAGGGAATGTAGGACCCATTTAAATGTATGTTTGGGGTAGCAGGTTTAATCCCCTGTTAAGGCATCCAATTAACTTTAGGATATAGTAAGAGGAATGTGGGGTAAAGTGGGAATGAGAGAACCATACCAAAGTTCCTTACAATCCTCCTCTGCAGCTATTACCTGTCAATCAGGCTACTTTGAACCCACTGAGTAAAGTACTTGTCTGAAAGATTGCTAAAAAAAATAAAAAGAAGGATATAATACAAAAGAGGAAATAATGGTACCAAGTGATCTCTAATGCTCCTTGCTATATAGGAGCCATCTTTTTCTCTCGATCAGTATCTAAATCAAAACTGAACCCAGTGAAAATATAAAAACTTAAATTAAAACCTACCCTAGTAGCAAATACAAACCAAACAGAGAGTGGGAGTTAGTCTATTCTTGATAAAGTTGCATTCTCCATGAAAGAGTGCATTCTTATATTCCTTAAAGCTCCTTGAAAATCCAGAAGCTCCTTGACCTTCTTTGACTTGGGTGATATTCTGATATCTACTATGTAATCATTCCTATGGCAACAATTCAACAGTGGCAACAGTTACTTGTAACTTATATCATAGCAAGATCACTACAGAACATTCTTAATGAGGCTATCTTTTAAGAGGGTACAGTAACAAAAGCAACAGCACTTGGACTTATATACTGCTTCACAGTGCTTTACAGCCCTCTCTAAGCAGTTTACAGAGTCAGCATATTGTCCCCAACACTCTGGATCCTCATTTTACAGACCTTGGAAGATTGAAAGGTTGAGTCAACCTCAAGCAGGAGAACCTATATTATTTCAGATAAGTAGCTGTCTAGTCTCTTAAAAATCTCCAGTGATGGAGCACCCAGGATTTCTGAAGGCAAGCTATTGCATTGATTAATTGTCCTCACAGTTAGGAGGTTTCTCCTTAATTCCAGGTTACCTCTCCGTTTCATTGGATTCCATCCATTGTTTCTTGGTCCTGCCTTCTGGTGTTTTGTAGAATAATTTGACCCCTTCATCTTTGGGGCAGCTCCTCAAATACTGAAATACATGCTATTTGGGCTGCCAATAGGCAACGGCCTGGTAGTGGGCCATAGCCCACAGGTTGTGGACCCCTGCAATAAATGCTCTGTAAATGCCAAAGGTACTTAGCCATACTTAGCACAAAACTATCTAAAGCAAGGATGTCAAACTCAAGGCCTGCAGGCTGGATTCGGCCCATAGGGTGCTTATATCTAGCCCGTGCAACCACACTGGAAACAGCGAAAGATTGGCCCATGATGCCTATGCCAGTAAAAATAGAGCTTATGAGGGCCATGCACAGCCCTACCGAGCTCCGTTTTCTCTGGGAGAGGTTTGCAGGAGGCCGTTGCAGCCAAAAACGGAGTTCAGGGGTCCGTTTTCACTGGCAGATTGCTCAGGCCACCATAGGTGCCCCCTGACATGAATAATGTCAAGCTGGCCACGCCTATTCTGGCCATGCCCACCCCAGCCCACAAGGTCAAACACAACCATGATGTGGCCCTCAGTGAAATCGAGTTTGACACCCCAGATCTAAAGGAAGTACAGATACAGTCAAATTTTGGGTTGGATGCAAAGGATGACATAGTCTTCCCCCTTTGTTGCTGCAGTTCCTTTTGCCTATTCCTCAGGGAAAACATCATAATTTTGGTGCTCTTTTGTGATCATTTTACTTCTTGTGGAGTATAATAGTCAAGACAGAAGTGTGCTGGGGATCCATTCCTTGTGAAAGGCAGGATATAAAAAGGATAAATGAATGAACAAACAAACACAGGACAGTGTTAAAACTGGGAGGGCAGATGATTTAACAAAACAAAGTTCCTGGCCTCTTCCTAAGATTCTCCAGCAAAATGTATTAATGATAGGTTGATCTTTCTAATAACTCTCCTTCCCTCTTTTCACTTCTTCTTTCAGCCACTACTGATATCCTTGGATCTTTTTAAATTCGTGTTTCCCTTTCAGGACAGACTTCTTTCATTCCATATGAGGAATTACTGGATTATTGGAAGTAGTCCTATTTTTACAGATGTCTGCTTTTTATTTTGCTTTCATGCTTCTTTGATGTTATTTGTATTATATTGTTAGAAGTTATACAACATGCTACCCAGAGTTGTAAAGGAGCTGGGCAGAATATAAATCTATTAAATAAATAAATGTTCATATCAAATACAGTATATACATTTTGGGTTTAATGTGAATCATCTGAAACTAATTGTTCTCTGTACCAATGGTTCCCAAATGAACCCCATCCCTAGGCTACACCTACATTCCCCTGTTGATTCTCAGTGGCATTAATGGTATAGTCTGGTTTTTACCAATTCTCCCTTTGCCTTTCTAGAATTGCATGGGAAAAACAAGATTGAATTTTATCTATTCCAGACTCTCAGTATGGGTTCAAATTATCACATAGTTTTTGGGGGGAGGGATTCTAAAATTAGGGATTTATGACAGTTGTTCCCACTCTGATTTAAAGCACTGATAACCCATAAACTAAACATTTAGAAACCCCTTAAAAATAGGGATCTGAATGAAAGGCATAGAAGGATGCTTTAAAGTCCCTTGACAAAACAGATGGTGCATCTCACTTTAGAGAATGTCTCTGAAAGTTTTGTAATGAGAAGCTGAAGTTCATTAGTCAGTAACAAGAAAAACCTGCTGTAAGAGTTCATCTTATTTCAATTCTTATTTTGGTTATACAACAAATTTGTTTTTTGTGATTTTAAACACAGTTTTTCATCAGCGATAATCTGCTTCATTTGCAAAGCCATAAACAAAGATTGTTACTAAAGCTTTGTTATTTAGAGCAGTAGATGGTTCTACTATGAAGATTGTGTGTGTGTGTGTTTGTGTGTGAGAGAGAGAGAGAGAGAGAGAGAGAGAGAGAGAGAGAGAGAGAGAGAGTGTTTACTGGTGATTGCCTGGCTTAGTTCCTGCAATTTTCTTGGCAATTGTTTTTGTTCTTGTTGTTGTTGGAGTTTTTTTGAAGTGGTTTGCCATTACCTCTTTCCTTGGACTGAGAGAAAGTGACTGGCTCCAGGTCACCCAGCTAGCTTCCTAAGGCAAGACTAGAATTCATAGTCTCCTGGTTTATAGCCTAGTTCAGGGCTCTCCAAACTTAGCAACTTGAAGACTTGTGGACTTCAACTCCCAGAATTCCTCAGCCAGCTTTGCTTGACCATTACACTAAATTGGCATTGGCTCTCTGGTTCTACAGCACACTGGTTCTAATGTTCTTGGTGCTTTTTGAACTTGGTTATTTTTATGCAGATATTGAGCTACAAATATTGACCTTTATTGAGACTCTCATGCTCACTCTAAAATTAATCATTAAAATAACTTCTGAATCTGAATCCTAGAATGCTGCAAACAGGGCTTGTACCTTTTCCTGATAGGCAACAGCCACACTATAGAATTTGGAGAAGAAAGTATAGATGATGAACATCAGATGCTTTAGTTCCAGTCTGGTACTTCCTCAAGCTAAGATGCATGTACAAGCTCTTCTCCCTGTTGTCACTGAGATGGAAAGAGGCATGTCATGGAAAATCTGTGATCAGAGCACTATTTTTTTTTCTATCTAAACAAGTTACCTGACAAAGAGAACTCTGGTTTTCCTTGTAGGATCAAAATTGAAAGAGGGAAGTTTTTGCATTTGTCATCAGAGTGCCTGTTATTAGACTTGAGATATTAAAAAAGAAGATGGCTACTTTTTCACAAGTATTCCAGTTCCAACTGAAATAGGGTTAATACTGAGCTGAGAAACAGAAGTACTGGAAAGATTAAATATCCCCTGCCACCCAGCTTTTCCATAGAAGGTGTTTACAACAAAAGAAATAAAGCTGTTTGACTTCCAGATGTAATTGAAGGTGCTGCTTGTTACCTTTAAAGCCTTGCATGCTAGAAGGCCTAATAATCTGAGGGACCTTCCTTCTGTTGTTTCAGGCAGAGTGGGGGTTGCTCCAAGTCTCTTCTATTAAATATTGCCTTCTTGTAGAATCTAGGAAATTTGCCATCTAGGTCTAGCACTATCCTCTGTAACAGCCCCGCAACTTAAGATGGCACCTACTTTCCTGGAGTTCCAAGAAACCCTTAATATCTGGTTTTGATCTCAGGTTTGAGATCAAAGTTGATTCTATAAGAGGGAGGGACTTTTGTACTGTACTTCAATGTAAGTTTTTAGTCCAGGCTGTTTTAGTTTGTCTGTTTATAATTATTTTAACTTAGCATTCAGTTCTGTATGCCTCCCGGTACAGAGTGGATACAATGAATTTAATGAAATAGTAAATGTTGTGGATTATGCATTTTTTTTATTTCAGCATTTCAATTTCACATATTTCATTAATAGGAAAGGACAATAACACTAAACAACAAAAAAAGTCATTTGGAATCTTGTAGAATATGTTTTCTTAAACTCTACGAAGCAGAGGTGGTATTCAGCAGGTTCTGACCAGTCCTGGAGAACCGGTAGCGAAAATTTTGAGTAATTTAGAGAATCGGCAAATACCACATCTGACTGGCCCCGCCCCCATCTATTCACTGCCTCTCGAGTCCCAGCTGATCAGCTGGGTCTTCTTTTGTTGCCCTGCACAGAAGACTGGACCTGGAAAGCAGGTTAGTGGGGTTAGAAGGAATGGGATTTTAACCTTCCCCCAGGAGTGCGGAGGGAATGGAGATTTTACAGTATCCTTCCCCTGCCACGCCCACCAAGCCACACCCACAGAACTGGTAGTAAAAAATTTTGAATCCCACCGCTGCTACGAAGCTATATTTGGAGAAGGATGCTACAAAAGACAATTTGAATATTGTGAAGTTATTGCTTGAATGGTGCAAATTATGTAATTGACATTGATTGCCCAAGGATGCCAGGATGTTTATGACTCCCCTCCCAAACATCCGCACCTGCTGCTCTCCCCTGGATGCCCAAGTGCTTGGCACCTACAGTACAGTATACTACTATGTTGTGAGGAAACCCTTTAAGGCTTTTTGAAAGAGTTGAATTCAAATAGCCTTTGAAAGGCTACATTTCCAACCCACGAGTAAATTGCAGCTTTATTACTTTTCCAAAGCAATCCATTTTAAAATTGGGCATCATCCAGTTCAGGATCATAAACCACATGAAAAATGATGTGAATCATTATGTTTAAAACCTATTACATTGCAACATTTATAAACATAAATACTTTATCATTTGTACTATAGTATAACTTAAACACTTATTTTTCCATAAACAAGTAACTACATGTACACTTAAATGTTTTTTTTCCTTATTTTTTTTGACAATATAAGCAATAGTGTTGAGTTGTAAAATACAATATTCCATGCCTGGGGGTGAAATGTGTAATGTTTTCCTCTAATGTGCTACATTAAACAAATATACCTCAGTAAGTTTATAGATATTTTAATTATTGTTTTATCAATATCTTGACGAAGATAGCATGGATGCATTACTTCCTTTGTCTATTTAGCCAGTGTATACACAATAAAACATGCATATAAAAATAAAATATATATACAAACTAACCATACAGAAAAGGGTATAAACATGAAGATAAAAAACAGACCTGTACAAAAACTGTACAAAAACTGAAGATATACAAAAACTGTACAAAAACTGTACAGATACAAAAAATGTATCATGAGTTTTCCTGCTGAAAATTTTTTTTAATACTTTCCCTCACATAAAACTTTGTGATAGTATTCCATGAACTAATACTTCATTTCTGGGTCACAATGATGAAGCCATGTTTTGTTGGCTGTCATGATGCTATAAATAAATATCTTACCTTCAATTTTGTAGCATAACAATAATTGCCTGGAAATTTCAACTGTTAAAGCTTTAATCTCTGCCATCAGCATGCAAGAAACCCATCTTGCACTACTAACCTTCTATTATTGAAGAACATCACTAATGTGACCCACATACTCTTACAAAATGCCAAGCTTGACAGCAATTTCCCTTTGAAGGATCCACTGATTGCCGTTAATCAGTTCATCAACTTTTCTCATGTGAAATTTGTCAGTTGCTATCACAAATTGGCCATTTCATTCTTGATAGTACAAATTAGCTCTTCCTAGTTCACCATCTTTACATTTTTTGGCTCAGTGATATACAGTACTCATATCAACACCATCACCATAAACAAAATTTTGTTATTGTGCTGACAAGATGCTGACAATATTCAAGTGTGTTTGAAACATGTAGGTGTCTTTCTTTCTTTTAATCAGAATTGGCAAATTGCCTCCACCCCCAAATACACATGGCACAACTTCAACAACACAAACAGTTATCAAATGTGGAGTATAGGTGGGAGAGAAAGGCCTCCCAACTGAAATCACATACAGGGCATATTGTATGTGTGTGTGTGTGTGTGTATTCAAATATATATCTATATTCCTTATTTTGATATTAGAGTTTGAATTGAATACGCTGCTTGCCTCATGCAAAATCCAGCAGCTTTTCCCTTGCTTTATTCAATCAAATTGATGAAACTGAGCTACTATAATTGCAGACCAGACATAGCATCCCTACTAGGAGAAAGAACCATTCTGACTGATTCCACAGTCCTGTGCTTTGAACTCCCATTTGGCCACAGATTGAAACAAAAAAGGCAATTTCTTGCATCTGTTACTTTATAAGTAGAAAATCAGTGAATGTGGAAACATACAGCTTTATAAAGAGTGAAACACAAAAGGGAAATTAAATATGTGGCAAGAATGAGAGTAGATTGAACTAGATATCAACTGATGATAAAATCTGAGCACAAGCTAAAACTTTACAAGGTATTGCTGTTTCTGGAGTGCCTTATAAAGCTAGCAGCTGGACTTGATTTTCCATGCCTGGTACAATGCCTCAGATAGGCTATCAGAAAACACAACAATAACAGAAGGCCAACTCACTATATTTCAGAGATTGAAATTCTATTGCCATTCAGGAAGGTGTTGAATGATATGATTTGCATTATCCTGCAATCTTCTGACTAGGATATTCTGGAGGACTATTCTTCATTGCATAATGGGATTTACATGGCTTAAATATTATAGTTAAGTACCAATTTCCCATCACAATTCTTTGGGTCCTTCACATTTGTAGTGCTGCCCACCATTTTTGAATTATGAAAAAATCATGCTAATTTGCTCTCCCCAAAATCAATTTCAATCCATACTCTATTGCCCATGTTTCTAGTTACTACAGTACAATCACCTGATTTCTCTCCCAGGTAATGGGCAGCAAAATTTAATATATCATATGTACATTGAAGCTACCTTTGAATAGTATCAGAATAAGTTTAATTCTGGCATAGTTTAGGATTATTTATTTGTGCATTGATTAGATTGGTGACTGCTGAATCCACAACAATCTGGATTCACTGTGACTTGCAATCCATATAAAATATAAATTATCAAGATCATCAACATAAAACATTTATGTAGATCAAGATATATATAAACATCTAAAATACTGCCATATTTTATTGTATATTAAAACATCCAAGATAAGCTCAAAATCTTTCAGTAGCTTCAAAAACATTACAGCTGATTCATATAAAAATGAAATTCCAGAAGAAAAATAATATAATGGGCAGGAAACTGCCAACTCTTGTTGACTACGGCAAGTAATTATTGTGGCTTCATTCTAGTGCATTATAAGAATTTTTTAAAATCTACCCTGATTGTTTTGAAGTTCTAAAATACTTCTACTAAGTTTCAGCTAAGGCACCTGTGATGATCCAGAGGGAATGGAACAATGGTAGGATTCAAATTCTTTTACTCCTGGTTCTGTGAGCATGGCTTCGTGGGCATGGCAGGGGTAGAATACTATAAAATCTCCATTCCCACCCCACGAGAAGGTTATTGTAAAATCTCCATTCCCTCTTCACTCCTAGAGGAAGATGACTACAAAATCCCATTCCCTTCCCACCCCACTGACTTGCTTTCCAGCTTCATTCTCCTATGCAGGGCAACAAAAGAAGACCTAACTGATCAGCTAGGACTTGGGAGGCAGAGAATAGATGGGGGCCAGGCCAGTCAGAGGTGATATTTGCTGGTTCTCCAAACTACTCAACATTTCTGCTACCAGTTCTGCAGAACTGGTCAGAATCTGCTGAATACTGCCTCTGGAATGGAACCAACAGGACCTACTGGTCAAGCTGGCCAGGGAAGTTTCTTTTCCTTCTTAGGCTATTGTAACAAGAAATGATGGGGGAGGAGGAGGGAAAGGAATTATTTTTTTTATCAATTGAATTTTATTTTTCCCCTTCCTTTCCAAACTTTTAGAAACTTTTAATGTTTTAGTAATGCTGTACTCTGACTACAGAACCTTAATTATTGGGAAAACCAGATATGCTAAAACAACAAAACTTGTTCTGGCATTTACTTTTATTGACTTTTTAAATTAACATTCTGCATTGTATTTCATAAAACTCACTACTGCAACACACTCCTGTTAATAGAGGTTGTATCTATTACTAGCTGCCATTTCTAAATCAATGTATGACTGAATATAAATGTAAATGTAAATATAAATATCCTGGGAGGTGGAAAAGAACAGATTTCCACTGTAGACTTCTACAGTCCACATAGAAAAGGTGTAATTATTATATATATTTTTTTCAATTGACCAAGAAATGATACTGCATAAAACAATTATAATATCATCATTATCTGTTCAAGGAGAAAAATCCATTTTAGACATTTTATGTAAATATAAAATGCATCTGAAAAATAGTAACAATGATTTTGGCATGGGCTGGGGTCTAGTGATTATCTTGAGCTAATGGAATCTCTGGATGGCTCTTAGTCATTAAAGTCTTTCCAGACAGTGATTAATCCACAGGAAATGCTCTCTGAATAGAGTAATTGATAATTAATTCAAAGTTTTAACTCGGTTCAGAAGAAACCTTGAAGTCATTATGTTTGTCCATGATGCAAGTAACTCACACACTTTTCACCACTCTGTTGAATCATTAGAATTCACTCCACATGAATTAACTCTTATTAAGGATAATACCAAAACTTTAACTGGTATTTGTAGCTACAGTACATGCATGCTTACAAGTCAGATATATTGTTGTCATGCAGCATTACTGTTGTGGTCACCAATTTGTTTTCAAGTGCAATTTAGGGTGCCAGTTTTATTTTGCATAAAACTCTATTAAAGTGCTGGTTATTATGTATAAAGTGCTACATAGGAGTTGTAAAACTATCAGTTCTAGATAAAATCTCCACTGAATTTTATGCCTGCTGAGATGGGATGGATTATGCCATATGAGAAGAAGAATCTCTCTGGAAGAATCTCTCTGGACATTCTTCCAGAGAACAAAATGGACCCTTCTGATATTCTGGAAACTTGTTTAAGGGCCTGTCACATATGCCGACGGATGCAAAAAGTATGTAAAAAGGACAAAGTGGATGAGAAAATATTCTATCCATTGTTATTCGCTCTCAAAAGTGCCCCAAATTTGCATAAACAGAGTGGACAACAACGGAAAGGAACGGACGGGGAGAGGACGTAGCGAGGATGTAAAGCGGATGCTCCATGGAAGCCTAGCGGATGGAAGTGGATGGAAGTGGATGGCACATCCCCAGGGCTTCCGGGGGAGCACAGTGAAGCGGACATGCAGCGGAAGGAGCAGATGCAGAGCGGATGAAGCGGATGCAGAGCGGAAGCCTAGCGGAAGCCTAGCAGAAGCCTAGCGGATGCCTAGTGTTCACTGCACATGCGGGGAGGATGCATTGCGTCAGCCCCGCACATATAAAAGGATGCAGCTCGCAAGCAGGTCACCATTCAGAGGAAAGACCTGCTGCCAGACACATCTCCAGCCAACAACCATGGGGAAGAAGAGGAAGTCTGTGCCATCTTCTGCCAGCCCTGGCAAGAAGGACAGGGCCTCCATCCCACCCCCTGGTGCTGACTCTGCCTCTGCTGGGGCTTCTGCTGCTCGGGCTGACTCTGCTGGTGCTGGGGCTTCTGCTGGTGCTGCTCCTGGTGCTGGGGCTTCTGCTGGTGCTTACTCTGCTGGTGCTGCTCCTGGTGCTGGGGCTTCTGCTGGTGCTTACTCTACTGGTGCTGGTGCTGCTCCTGGTCCTGGTGCTTCTGCTGGTGCTTACTCTGCTGGCGCTGTTCCTGGTGCTGGTGCTTCTGCTGGTGCTGACTCTGCTGGTGCTTCTGCTGGTGCTTACTCTGCTGCTGCTGCTGCTCCTGGTGCTGCTGGTGCTGCTGGTCCTGCTGCTGCTCCTGATGCTGCTGGTGCTTTCCTGTGCTGCTGGACCTGCTAGTGCTGCTGGTCCTGCTGGTGCTGCTTTTGCTGCTGCTGTTGCTGCTGCTGCTGCTGCTAGTGGTGTGGTGGACCAGCATCTAGAACATCAAAGCCATTCTGATGAGGGCCCAGAAGGCCCTGCCAGAGGGAGGAAGAGGCAATTGCACAATAGGGAGAGGAGGCAATACTCCATAGAAGAGAAACATGAATATGAGGTGCTTGAATGGCTGAGGCAGAATGAGTACCTCTGGCGGAAGGGACACAGGCTCTATCGAGACACCAAGTGGAAGCAGGCTGCTTGGAGAGAGAAGGCGGAGAGCCTGGGCTACACTTCAGAGGTGTTCCTCGGCTGGTGGAAGCACATGCACTCCTGGTATGGGAAGCTGCACCTCAAGAAGTCTGGCCAGGCCGCGGTCAAGCTCACCGACCGGGAGACCTACGTGATGGCCAAGTGCAGCTTCTTGGAGGGTGAGGTCCACCACCGAGGAGCAGCCCCTCTGTCTACCCTCTCTCTCGGGCAGCCCACAGAGAGCCAGTCCTCTTCTGGCCAAGAGTCAGCTCCTGTGTCCAGGCAGGTATCTGTGGAGCGTCCCACAACAGAGACCCCCCTGACAGCTGCACTCCCCGTGGCGGAGCACATGGAGGACCCCCTGACGCAGTGGGAGCAAGGAGAGGGCACTGACACCAGAGACCAACCCACACCCACACCCAGCTCCACCTCCACAGAAAGCAGGCAAAGAGGAAGACCGGAGGGTCAGAGCCACACTGTCCTGCTGGAGATCAGGGACACCATCAAAAGCAGCGTAGATCTCCTCTCTCAGCTGGTACACACCGACATACCATCCTCAAACCGCAAGCCCTTCCTCATCTACGTCAACCAGACCCTCATGGACATGTCCGAATCACAGTACCAGGTGGTAAAGGAGAGGATCACAGGTTTTCTGCACAACCCTCCAGACCCAGCTGAACCTGCTCCCACCCAGTCCAGGTCTGCTTCTCCACTCCAGGTGATGTCACTGCCCTTCCAAGACTTTCCACAGGCCCTAACCTACCAAGGCTACAGCTACCAGGAGTTCCAGCAGCACAGGCAGCCCTTCCCAGTCCAGGCACAGGTACATTGTATGCCACCTATGCCACCGATGCCACTTATGCCACAGATGCCACCCATGCCACAGATGCCACCCATGCCACAGATGCCCCCCATGCCACAGATGCCACCCACGCCTCACCTCGCTCAGCTGCAGACCAGACACTACACTCCTCTTTCCTCCACCCCACAGCCAAGCCCGGCCCCAGAACATCTGTCATCGGTCTTGGGACTAACACCCCATGTCATGGAGGAAGGGGCTCTCAACATCACAGGACTGAGACTATGGGCACGCCTCAGAGTGACTGAGAAGAGTGCCAGAGACTGGGTTGCTACCTGTTGACTTTATCTTTGCTTGGGACACTTGACTTGGGTCATTTTGCTTATACAGTTTGTTATTAATAAAGTTTATCTTTGCTTCACACACTTGGCTCAGTTCTTTTTGTCAATAAAGTCTTGGTGGAAACTTTTAGAAATGGTTTAAGCCTTTGCATGCTTGTGGGATGGGTAAGGACAGCAGTGGGATGGGCAGGGATACCTGTGGGATGGGTAATAGCTGTGAGATGGGTTAGGATAGCAGTGGGATGGGCAGGGATACCTGTGGGATGGGTAATAGCTGTGGGATAGATAAACCTCCAGTGCAAGCATAGTGGGACTGTATGGTCCACCCTCCCAGGTGCCACACCTATGGCCCTTTATTATCAATAACAATTTAATCATTGATCAACACATTTCAACATAAACACAACTCTTTATGAAATGCCCTGTTCATTTTAGGGCCACTCAACATACATGGCACAATCTCATCAGTGTGATGAGACAGGCTCAAGGAAGCATCCATTAAGCATCTACCATCCTGCCTTCCCACTCCACTGCTCCAGCTAGGGAGTTGCACCAGTGTTTCAGGAGGTTGTGATGCTTCTTCCCTTCACGTGAAGCTCTGTTGGGGCCTTGCACATCCACAGTGTCTATCAGGTTTCACCCTTGCCTCTATTCACCAGGCTCCATGTCCCCATTGCCTTGTTGGTGGTCCATGAGCCTGTTCTGCAAGACTGGGTAGTGGGTGCGCATGAGATTGTGCAGGATGCAGCAAGCTTCCACGATGTTCCTCACAGTCTGTGGGTGATGCTGCATGGTGGTGAGAAGTACCTGGAACCTGTTGGCCAGGATGCCAAAGGCGTTCTCCACCACCCGCCTTGCCCTGGACAGCCTGTAGTTGAAGATCCTCTCTTCACGGGTGAGGCATCTGGAAGTGTAGGGCTTCATGAGGTAGGTTCTGAGGGAGAAGGCGTCATCCCCCACAATGAAGTAGGGCACATCTTGTGTGTCGTTGGGCAGGGGTTCTGGATCTGGGAAGCCCATGATGAGGTTGCGTTCCAGCCCCTCCTTGAGGTGACTGGCGTTGTATACCTGGGCATCTGAAGATGAGCCGTTGCCTGAAGCATCGATGTACATGAACTTGTAGTCAGCATCGACCATGGCGAAGAGGATGATGCTGAAGAAGCCCTTGTAGTTGAAATAGGTGGACCTGGACTTGCCTGGAGCTTTGCAGGCCACGTGCTTCCCATCTATGGCTCCAATGGTGTGGGGGAAGTTCCACCTCTGATACCACTGCTCTGCAACTTTCTTCCAGCCTTCTTCAGTGGAGGGGCACTGGAGGAGCTCCTCCAGGTATTCTTCAATGATGGCCTGCACCACTTCTCTGACACAACAATGCTGGTGTTGTGTGGCACCCTCCAGCCATACTGCATGCTCCTGTATGTGATCCCAGAGGCCAGGTGGCGCAGAGTCAGTGCCACCTTCAGCCCAGGGTCCAGGCTGGGCCAGAAGGTGGTGTTTGCCTTGGTCAACCTGGGTCTTAGCCGCTCCATAGCTTCGTCAAACATGGCTGGCGGCATCCTCATAAAGTTCTGGAATGCATGAGGGCCTTCGTTCCTCAGCTCCACCATCAGCTTGTTATACAGTCCCTACTTGGCTCTTCTCGCAATCCATTTTTGGACCCAGACACTTCTTGGACGCCTCTTTTTCTTTGCGTAGAACAGGTGAAAGAGCCTGTAGAGGGCTTTGCACTGTTGTAGAATGATGGCGGCTACCAAAAACAGTATGCGATGATCCATGGTGGAGATGACTGGATGCTGTGGAAGAGCAAGAGCCAGATGAAGGCTGCAGAGGTCTGCACAGCAGGGCTGCTGGACTGAAAATGAGATCCAGGTGATTTCTCCCCCTTTTTATAGGAAAGATAGGTTTTCTGCTAGGTGTCTTTTGCATCCTCCAGATATCCTGCAGACATCCTAAATATGCGAGATACGTCCCCTATACGAACATTTTTCCGTTTTAATGCTTTCTATGCGAGCTGCATCCACTTTCATCCTTTCTACGCCCGTGCTACTAACGCTGCGTGTCCATTCGGCGTCCATTTCGCTTCCTCCCTGTGTCTGTTTTCCGCTGGAGCGGATGTGAGTTGCACGGATGCGCAGCGGATACCTTGCGGATATAGCGGATGCGTAATGGATGACAACAGACATATAACAGATGTTCCCTAGCGGATACAGCAGACGTGTAATGGATGACAACGGACGTAGAACTTTTGTTGCCCGTATGTGTCGTGGATGTACATCGTATGCGGCGGAAAGTTCATCCGCTCAAAAAGTTTTGTGCAGCTCAAAACTTTTTGAGCAGATGAAATAGCAGTAGACGGATGTTTGACGGATAGAGCATAAGAAAGACGTACGCAGTGAGTACACAATGGATGCATTGCGTTTTCCAATGGATGGCAAGCTTTTTTGTCCGTTTTACATCCTCTTTCCATCCCTTGGTGCTGTGTGACATGGGCTTAAGATCTAGCAGTTCCAGAATCTAGCTCTTACACCCTGATCACACTGCTCAGAGAGATGTAATATAAATGAATGGTGATGGAAGATATAATTGTACTTCTATAATTACTATATAACAATAATTGTTTTGCTTTATATATTGCTTCTTGTTGTGTATATCAGTATTTCTCAAAATTGTTAACATTAAGATGTGTAGGCTTTAATTGCTAGAATTTTCCAGCCAGCATGTTGGACTAAAAGTCCACATATCTTAAAATTACCATCTTAAGGTTGAGAAACACTGATATATATTTTTAGTGAGTCAAATGTGAATGAGGTAGAAAGTCCCATGAATAAAATAAAAGCCTCCTACTGAACCTAATGAAATGGCTATCTCTGGACGATTAAATGGCTACCAATGAAGAATCAGGGCCAGAAATTAAAGCTATCTCTTAAGTTATGAACAGCAAAAGTTTAGTGATAAGCACAGGCAGAATTGCCTAGTGCTCTGAATGACATGTCTTGAAATTGAACTTTCAGAAAGGTAATTGACTGAAAGATTCTGATTTATGAAACCACAAGACTGTATTCAAAAACATAATTATGAAGACTTTTATAAGTGAGACCTTAACATTGGCAGATCAAAGAAAGGGCATGCATGGTGCCCTAGGAAGTTTCTTATCTGCATGTGAAATGGCATACATGATATGCTGCGGGGGTCAGATATAGTAAAATAATTATTTTAAAAAGTGCCATTTCATTCCTAAGATACTTAACAAGAGTTCCTCAATGAGAAAAGAATGATAGTGAATAACCTGCTACAATATTTATCCAAAGGAAAGTTAGCTGTATTTTGATACATTTTTGCTTTTACCTTCCAAAGTCATAAAAGCAATCTGAAGGCAAACTGTGTTCATCCTTCCTTATAACCATGGGGGGGGAAAGAAAAGAAAAAGGCTCAGTACTTTGGCAGTTGGTAAGCTGTTGAAGAGAAGAGGAAAATTGATGAAATAACTTGTCAACTGAAGCCCATTTAAACTGGACTGCTGAGAGGCAGCTGCAAAAGCATCAAGCTAGGTTTTCCTTACAGGAACTGAAGCTCAAAACCCAGAAGAAGACCAATGTGGAAACAGAACTACAGGATCATAAAATAGCAACCAGACATTTAGTTTTGCTGTGATTTACACCACACCATAGCTGAGCCTGAAATAAACTGGGTCAGCTTTCCAACACTGCTGATAATGCTAGAAGTTCAAAGCCACTTTCAAAATGGTTGGAGAACTCTTTGTAGGGGAGTGCCCTGAATGTGTACTTTCCTTTCATATGGGACAAATTCTGAACTCAGCAATTTGGGTAATAGAAACTGCCATGTTTTATATTTGTATACATCTTAGTAAACATTTGTTGAGGTTAGAAGTTTTCTGAAAGTAGAAAGCTGAAAAACCATTGTCTGGGAGTAAGGAAAGGCTAGAGCCACCATATCAGGGTTATAAAAATCTGGATTACTATGTATGTGATGATGGAAATAGATATTAGTCCTGGCTCTGAATCTGGATTTTCAAGGCCAAATAGAGTCTTCAGGAAGTTTCTCACAGCAGGGACATTCAGATTTATTCAGGACCTTTACAGATTATTTTCTGCAAGTTATTCTTTATTACACTTGATTTCACCGGCTGGAATTATGGGAGTTGATATCTAGTTGATCTTACCAGAATGGAAAAAACTGATTTACCTCAGGAGTGAATAAGGTATCTCCTCCATTGCTCATTTCATCATCACTCAATTTCTGCATCTCCCTCATTCCCTCAATCAACAAACAGTTAAACAGTATATGATATAAAATCTAGTATGTTATAGTAAATGTATAATATAGTTAAAATGTACAATATACAGTTCTCATTTACTAAACTTCAGCAGGATTTTTCAAACTGGTTTCCAGGAAAGCTTGATGAAATTTTCTAAAAGAATTTCTAAAAGACTAACAAAAATAATAATACTGCCATATATTAATTTTCCCAAATGCCTAGTAATATCCTCTTGCATATTTCTGGAGGCCAGGACACAAAGTTGATTTCCTGGATTTGCTTGGCAAGAAGAGAGAAGGAGATAAATGGAGCTATAAAATGTGCCTGGCATAGTAAATAAACCCCTGAAGTGAATTGGTGGAAGCAATATTAAAAATTACTGTGAAAGGTCAGAACTAGTGCGTGTGGCTTTTCACAAGGTCATAGCCAGTGGTGGTCAAAATTTAACTAGATTAAATATTGGAAATGTATTTGTGAAGCAATTCCTGGGAACCATAATATTTTTTATACTGATAATAGAACTATTTCAATGATAGAAATTGGTAAAAGAGAAGACTCAGTCTCCCAGGAAACCCTGTCCTTGCAATGATTTGTAGAGTATTACCATTTCTTGTTACATTGAATGGCATTATCTATCAAATTATATTATCTATTATCTCTGACATCATATTTGAATACTTAAATAAATCATTGTGTTTCCATATCAGGAAGTGAGGTGACAGAAAAAAAAATTATGTATACACTAATTCTGTCTTCTGATTGTTACTGTTCTAAAGCCCATGTCACACTGCACCAACGGATGGAAAGAGGATGTAAAATGGAGAGAAACACTTGCCATCCGTTGGTTAACGCGATTCATCCGTTCTGTACTCACTGCGTCTGTTTTTCATCCTCTCTATCCGTCCAGCATCCGTCGACTGAGATTCCACCCGCTCAAAAGGTTTTGAGCTGCTCAAAACTTTTTGAGCGGAAAATGTATCCAACGCGTCCGTTCTGCATCCGAAACTCATACGGGGAACATCCGTTCTAAATCTGTTGTAATCCGTTACGCATCCGCTATATCCGCTAGGCATCTGCTGCGCATCCACGCAACTCAAATCCGCTCCAGCGGAAAATGGACACAGGGAGGAAGCGAAACGGATGCAGAACGGACGTGCAGCGTTAGTAGCACGGATGGAGAAAGGATGAAAGCGGATGCAGCTCGCAAAGAAAGCATTTAAAATGGAAAAAATGTTCGCAGAGGGCACCTATCTCGGATATTTAGGATGCCTAGAGGATACAAAAGGAAGCATAGTGGAAAACCTATATTGCCTATAAAAAGGGGGAGCAACTCATCTGGATCTCACTTTCAGTCCAGCAGCCCTGCTGTGCAGACCTCTGCAGCCTTCATCTGGCTCTTGCTCTTCCACAGCATCCATTGATGTCCACCATGGATCGTAACACACTCCTTTTGGTAGCCACCATCGTTCTGCAACAGTGCGAAGCCATCTACAGGCTCTTTCAATTGTTCTATGGGAAGAAAAGGAGGCGTCCAAGAAGTGTCTGGGTCCGAAGATGGATCGGGAGAAGAGCCGAGTATGGACTGTATAACAAGCTGATGGTGGAGCTGAGGAATGAAGACCCTCGTGCATTCCAGAACTTCATGAGGATACCTCCAGCCATGTTTGACGAAGTTGTGGAGCGGCTGAGACCCAGGTTGACCAAGGCAAACACCACCTTCCAGCTCAGCCTGGACCCTGGGCTCAAGCACTGACCCTGCACCAACTGGCCTCAGGGACCACCTACAGGAGCATGCAGTATGGCTGGAGGGTGCCACACAACACCAGCATTGTTGTGTCAGAGAAGTAGTGCAGGCCATCATCGAAGAATACCTGGACGAGCTCCTCCAGTGCCCCTCCACTGAAGGAGGCTGGAAAAAAGTTGCAGAGCAGTGGTAACAGAGGTGAAACTTCTCCCACACCATTGGAGCCATAGTTGGGAGGCACATGGCCTGCAAAGCTCCAGGCAAGTCGGGGTCCACCTATTTCAACTACAAGGGCTTCTTCAGCATCATCCTCTTCGCCATGGTCGATGCTGACTACAAGTTCATGTACATCGATGCTTCAGGCAATGAGTCAGCTTCAGATGCCCAGGTATACAACGCCAGTCACCTCAAGGAAGGGCTGGAACGCAACCTCATCATGGGCTTCCCAGATCCAGAGGCCCTGCCCAACGACACGCAAGATGTGCCCTACTTCATCGTGGGGGATGACGCCTTCTCCCTCAGAACCTACCTCATGAAGCCCTACACTTCCAGATGCCTCACCCGTGAAGAGAGGATCTTCAACTACAGGCTGTCCAGGGCAAGGCGGGTGGTGGAGAACGCCTTTGGCATCCTGGCCAACAGGTTCCAGGTACTTCTCACCACCATGCAACATCGCCCACAGACCGTGAGAAGGATCGTGGAAGCTTGCTGCATCCTGCACAATCTCATGCGCACCGGCTACCCAGCCTTGCAGAACAGGCTCGTGGACCTCCAACAAGGCAATGGGGACATGGAGTCTGGGGAATGGAGGCAAGGGCAAAACCTGACAGACACTAAGGATGTGCAAGGCCCCAACAGAGCTTCACGTGAAGGGAAGAAGCAGCGCAACCTCCTGAGACACTGGTGCAACTCCCCAGCTGGAGCAGTGGAGTGGCAAGACAGGATGATAGATGCTTAATGGATGCTTCCTTCAGCCTGTCTCATCACACTTATGAGATTGGGCCATGTATGTTGGGTGGGCCTACAATGAACAGGGCATTTAATAAAGAGTTGTGTTTATGTTGACATGTGTGGATGAATGATTACATTATTATTGATAATAAAGGGCCATAGGTGTGGCACCTGGGAGGGTGGACCATACAGTCCCACTATGCTTGCACTGGAGGTTTATCTATCCCACAGCTATTACCCATCCCAAAGGTATCCCTGCCCATCCCACAGCTATTACCCATCCCAAAGGTATCCCTGCCCATCCCACAGCTATTACCCATCCAAAAGGTATCCCTGCCCATCCCACAGCTATTACCCATTCCAAAGGTATCCCTGCCCATCCCACTGCTATCTTAACCCATCCCACAAGCATGCAAAGGCTTAAACCATTTCTAAAGTTTCCACCAAAACTTTATTTACTAAAATAAATGAAGCAAGTGTGTGAAGCAAAGATAATCTTTATTAATAACAAGCTGTGAAAGAAAAATGACCCAAGTCAAGTGTCCAAAGCAAAAATAAAGTCAACAGGTATCCACTCAGTCTCTGGCACTCTTCTTGGTCACTCGGAGGTGTGCCCAGTCTCAGTGGTGAAGGATCCAGGTGCTGTGGAGGTGGCTGCTGCTGGAGTGCTGGTCTGAAGCGCCACTGGGGTGCCTGGCCCCGAGAGAACAGGGGACGGTGTGTTGAGGAAGCTCTCAGACAGCTGGCTCAGCCCCATGATGTTGAGAGCCCCTTCCTCCATGACATGGGGTGTCAGCCCCAATACCGATGACAGATGTACTGAGGCCGGGCTTGGCTGTGGGGTGGAGGAAGGAGCAGTGTAGTGGGGCTGTCTGGTCTGCAGCTGGGTGAGGACTGGCATCGGTGGCATCAGTGGCATGGGTGGCATCGGTGGCGTGGGTGGCATCGGTGGCATCAGTGGCACCGGTGGCGTCTGATGTACCAGTGCCTGGACTGGGAAAGGCTGCCTGTGCTGCTGGACCTCCTGGTAGCCGTAGCCTTGGTAGGGGAGGGCCTGTGGAAAGCCTTGGAAGGGCAGTGACATCACCTGGGGTGGAGGAGCAGGCCTGGGCTGGGTGGGAGCAGGTTCAGCTGGGTCTGGAGGGTTGTGAAGAAGATCGGTGATCCTGTCCTTCACCACCTGGTACTGGGGTTCCGCCATGTTCATGAGGGTCTGGTTGAAATAGGTGAGGAAGGGCTTGTGTTTTGAGGATGGGGCATCAGTGTGTACCAGCTGAGAAAGGAGATCTACACTGCTTCTGATGGTGTCTCTTATCTCCAGCAGGACAGTGTGGCTCTGCCACTCCGGTTTGCCTCTCTGCCTTTCTGTGGAGGTGGAGCTGGGGGTGGATGCGGATTCGGCTGTGGTGGAAGTGCCATCTCCTTTCTCCCACTGTGTCAGGGGGTCCTCCACGCGCTCTGCCACGGGTAGTGCAGCTGTTGGGGGGGTATCCGTCGTGGCACGATCCACAGACACCTGCCTGGAGACAGGAGCTGACTCTCGGCCGGAAGAGGACTGGTTCTCAGCAGGCTGCCTGAGAGAGAGGGTTGTGAGAGGGGCTGCTCCTCAGTGGCGGATCTCACCCTCCAAGAAGCTGCACTTGGCCATCACGTAGGTCTCTCTGTCCGTCAGCTTGATCATGACCTGGCCAGATTTCTTGAGGTGTAGCTTCCCATACCAGGTGTGCATGTGCTTCCACCAGCCGAGGAGCACCTCCGAAGTGTAGCCCAGGCTCTCCGCCTTCTCTCTCCAAGCAGCCTGCTTCCTTTTGGTGTCGCAATAGAGCCTGTGTCCCTTCCGCCATAGATACGTGTTCTCCCTCAGCCACTCCAGCACCTCCTCCTCATGTTCCTCTTCTATGGTGTATTGCCTCCTCTCCCGTTCACGCATCTGCCTCTTCCTCCCTTTGGCAGGGCCATATGGGCCCTCATCAGTGGGACTTCGTGGTTGTAGGGGCTGCTCCTCCACACCACCACCACCACCAGCAGCAGCAGCAACAACAACAGTAGCAGCAAAAGCAGGACCAGCAGGACCACCAGCAGCAGCAGCACCAGGAGCAGGACCAGGAGCACCAGCAGGACCAGCAGGACCAGGAGCACCAGCAGGACCAGGAACACCAGCAGGACCAGCAGGACCAGGAGCAGCGCCAGCAGAGTAAGCACCAGCAGAAGCACCAGCACCAGGAGCAGAGCCATCAGAGTAAGCACCAGCAGAAGCACCAGCACCAGGAGCAATGCCAGCAGAGTAAGCACCAGCAGAAGCACCAGGACCAGGAGCAGCGCCAGCAGTGTAAGCACCAGTAGAAGCACCAGCACCAGGAGCAGTGCCAGCAGAGTAAGCACCAGCAGAAGCACCCCCACCAGAAGCAGCATCAGCAGAAGCACCACCACCAGAAGCAACATCAGCAGAGTAAGCACCAGCAGAAGCACCACCTCCAGAAGCAGCATCAGCAGAAGCACCAGCACCAGAAGATCAAGGCCGGGCAGCAGAAGCCCCAGAAGAAGCAGAGTCAGGGCCAGGGGGTGGGATGGTGGCCCTGTCCCTCTTGCCAGGGCTAGCAGCAGATGGCAGAGGCTTCCTTTTCTTCCCCATGGTTGTTGGGTTGCTGGCTGGCTGGCTGGCTGGCTGGCTGGCTGGCTGGCTGGAGAGCTATGTCTGGAAGCATGTTTTTCCTCAGAATGGTGACCTGCTTGGGAGCTGCTTCCCTTTATATCCGCGGGGCTGACGCAATGCATCCTCCTCGCATGCGCAGTGAATGCTAGGCATCCGCTAGACATCTGCTAGGCTTTCGCTAGGCTTCCGCTAGGCTTCCGCTAGGCATCCGCTTCATCCGCTCGGCATCCGCTCTGCATCCACTCTTTCTGTTCCGCGTCCACTTTGCTGCGCTCCCCTGGAAGCCTTGAGGATGTGGCATCCGCTCTCATCTGCTTCCATCCACTAGGCTTCCGTGGAGCATCCGCTTTCCATCCGCCCTACGTCCTCTCCCCATCCATTCCTTTCCGTGTTGTCCGTTCTGGTTATGCAAATTTTTGCCCCTTTTGAGAGCAGATAACAATGGATGGAACATTTTTCTCGTCCGCTCTGTCCTTTTTACAAACGTTTTGCATCCGTCGGCCAGTGTGACAGGGCCTTTAAGTACACCAATAATATTCTACTTGCCTTTCTCCTTTTTACAATGACTGATTAGTTCCATGATGGGTTATATATGGGTTATATATGATGGGTTATATATGTTAATTTACAGACCACGATCATCTATTTGAAAATACTTTCTGTTGGAAAACTTATTTCATCCTCTGGTTTAAAAACACAACTATACCAGGGAAGAACAGAAGCTTTGAAAATGTCCTTTACCAGCACTTAAACAATAAACCAACAGGCACTTGAACTTTTCCAAAACAGAACAATCCCTATTTGCCCACTTTCTTAGCAGTCTGTAATTGCTATATACCATACATGTGGAATTGAAACTGAACTGTCTTCACGTACAATAAATTAATTGACACAAATCTATTTTTAATTCAATAAAAACCCAACCTCCAGTATTTCTTTCATGATGCAGGGAAAATTGTAGTCGCAAGCCAACTTCCATGTGCTAATTAAATCCACATCAATTACTGACATTTTTGTGGGTCCAGAATTTCAGAGTCAAATTCAACGGAAAACACAAGACTTGATTATAAATTGACTGAATCAAAAGATGCAGTTTTCTCCAACTCATGTAATTGCAGCTCTAGTTGGTATATCAAATAACAAATATCCCCCCCTCTGTCTCTCTGTTTCTCTCCTTCTCCTTCTCTCTCTCCCTCTCTCACATACACACACACACACACACACTCCAATCCAATCAAATGGAACCAGTTTAAAAGAATATCATCACTGATCGATGGTATCAAAAGCCACTAAGAGACCAAGGAGGATCAGATTTGCATAGGCTAGAAAATGGATGACTATGAATTCCAGTCTCGTCTTAGAAACAAAAGACAGAATGATATTGTAACAGATGGAAATTTATCAAGCAGCAATCCAATCCAGAACATAGGAAAAATTTCCTGACAGTGAGAACAATTAGCCAATGGAACAGCTTGCCTCCAGAAGTTATGGGTGCCATTTCTCCAGAATGGTATAGGGTCTCCTGTTTGTAAAAGGGGTTAGACTAGAAGATCTCCAAGATCCCTTCCAACTCTGTTATTCTGTACCTGTTAAGAAAATTGCTTCACTTAAGAAGTTTGTCATAGGCTGCAAGAAAGTCACAGCAGGACTCTGCAAAGGATCAGATTTCAAATATTAGGGATGCTATGATTATATTAGCAGAGGAATTTTCATTATTCCATTAAGTAAGCAGATTACCAAGTTCCACTTATACATTAAGATTGTGGCAGAAGACAACAACCATATAAACAAAATACAAAGCCATTCAATTATTCATTACATTTTTACCTTCGTTCTTCTAGCAAGAACTCAAGTTGGTAATCTACAATTAACAATATAAAGCCCCTGTCACACAGCACCAATGGATGGAAAGAGGATGTAAAATAGAGAGAAACACTTGCCATCCGTTGGTTAACGCGATGCTTCCGTTCTGTACTCACTGCGTCCGTTTTTCATACTCTCTATCCGTCCAGTATCTGTCAACTGACATTTCATCTGCTCAAAAAGTTTTGAGCTGCACAAAACTTTTTGAGCGGAAAATGTATCCAACGCGTCCGTTACACATCCGCTACGCATACGGGGAACATCCGTTAGACGTCCATTGTCATCCGTTACATGTCCGCTATATCCGCTAGGCATCCACTGCGCATCCGCGCAACTTGCATCCGCTCCAGCGGAAAACGGACACAGGGAGGAAGTGAAATGGATGCGGAACGGACACGCAGCATTAGTAGCACAGACGTAGAAAGGATGAAAGTGGATGCAGCTCGCATACAAAGCATTAAAACGGAAAAAATGTTCGTATAGGGGATGTATCTCGGATATTTAGGATGTCTGCAGGATATCTGGAGGATGCAAAAGACACCTAGCAGAAAACCTATCTTTCCTATAAAAAGGGGGAGAAATCACCTGGATCTCATTTTCAGTCCAGCAGCCCTGCTGTGCAGACCTCTGCAGCCTTCATCTGGCTCTTGCTCTTCCACAGCATCCAGTCATCTCCACCATGGATCATCGCACACTCCTTTTGGTAGCCGCCATCATTCTACAACAGTGCAAAGCCCTCTACAGGCTCTTTCACCTGTTCTTCACGAAGAAAAGGAGGCGGCCAAAAAGTGTCTGGGTCCAAAGATGGATCGCGAGAAGAGCAGAGTATGGACTGTATAACAAGCTGATGGTGGAGCTGAGGAACGAAGACCCATGTGCATTCCAGAACTTCATGAGGATGCCGCCAGCCATGTTTGACAAAGTTGTGGAGTGGCTGAGACCCAGGTTGACCAAGCAGAGCACCAACTTCCGGCCCAGCCTGGACCCTGGACTCAAGGTGGCACTGACTCTGCACCACCTGGCCTCCGGGACCACATAAAGGAGCATGCAGTACGGCTGGAGGGTGCCACACAACACCATCAGCATTGTGGTCAGAGAAGTGGTGCAGGCCATCATCGAAGAATACCTGGAGAAGCTCCTCCAGTGCCCCTCCACTGAAGAAGGATGGAAGAAAGTTGCAGAGCAGTGTATCAGAAGTGAAACTTCCCCCACACCGTTGGAGCCATATATGGCAAGCACGTGGCCTGCAAAGCTCCAGCCAGTTCAGGGTCCACTTATCACAACTACAAGGGCTTCTTCAGCATCATCCTCTTCGCCATGGTCGATGTTGACTGCAAGTTCATGTACATCGATGCTTCAGGCAACGGCTCATCTTCAGATGCCCAGGTATACAACACCAGTCACCTCAAGGAGGGGCTGGAACGCAACCTCATCATGGGCTTCCCAGATCCAGAAGCCCTGCCCAACGACATGCAAGATGTGCCCTACTTCATCGTGGGGGATGACGCCTTCTCCCTCAGAACCTACCTCATGAATCCCTACACTTCCAGATGCCTCACCCGTGAAGAGAGGATCTTCAACTACTGGCTGTCCAGGGCAAGGTGGGTGGTGGAGAATGCCTTTGGCATCCTGGCCAACAGTTCCAGGTACTACTCACCACCATGCAGCATCGCCCACAGACTGTGAGGAACATCGTGGAAGCTTCTTGCATCCTGCACAATCTCATGCGCACCCACTACCCAGTGTTGCAGAACAGGCTCGTGGACCACCAACAAGGCAATGGGGACATGGAGCCTGGTGAATGGAGGCGAGGGTGAAACCTGATAGATACTGTGGATGTTCAAGGCCCCAACAGAGCCTCAAATGAAGCGAAGAAGCAGCGCAACCTCCTGAGACAGTGGTGCAACTCCCCAGCTGGAGCAGTGGAGTGGCAAGGCAGGATGGTAGATGCTTAATGGATGCTTCCTTCAGCCTGTCTCATCATACTGATGAGATTGTGCCATGTATGTTGAGTAGCCCTACAATGAACAGGGCATTTAATAAAGAGTTGTGTTTATGTTGAAATGTGTTGATCAATGATTAAATTGTTATTGATAATAAAGGGCCAAAGGTCTGTATGGGAGGGTGGACCATAGAGTCCCACTATGCTTGCACTGGAGGTTTATCTATCCCACAGCTATTACCCATCCCACAGGTATCCCTGCCCACCCCACTACTATCTTAACTCATCCTAGAAGCATGCAAAGGCTTAAACCATTTCTAAAAGTTTCCACCAAGACTTTATTGACTAAAAGAACTGAAGCAAGTGTTTGAAGCAAAGATAATCTTTATTAATAACAAACTGTAAAAGCAAAATGACCCAAGTCAAGTGTCCCAAGCAAAGATAAAGTCAACAGGTAGCAACCCAGTCTCTGGCACTCTTCTCAGTCACTCTGAGGCATGCCCATAGTCTCAGGGGGTGAAGGGTCCAGGTGCTATGGAGGTGGCTGCTGCTGGAGTGCTGGTCTGAGGCGCCATTGGGGTGCCTGGCCCCGAGATGACAACAGGGGATGTTGTGTGGAGGAAGCTCTCAGAGAGCTGGCTCAGTCCTGTGATGTTGAGAGCCCTTTCCTCCATGACATGGGGTGTCAGTCCCAAGACCGATGACAGATGTTCTGAGGCCGGACTTGGCTGTGGGGTGGAGGAAGGAGGAGTGTAGTGGGGCTGTCTGGTCTGCAGGTGAGCGAGGTGAGGCGTGGGTGGCATCTGTGGTGTCGGTGGCATCTGTGGTGTCGGTGGCATCTGTGGCATGGGTGGCATCTGTGGCGTCGGTGGCATCGGTGGTGTTGGTGGCATTGGTGGCATCTGTGGCATCCGATGAACCTGTGCCTAGACTGGGAAGGGCTGCCTGTGCTTCTGGACCTCCTGGTAGCCGTAGCCTTGGTAGGTGAGGGCCTGTGAAAAGCCTTGGAAGGGCAGTGACATCACCTGGGGTGGAGAAGCAGACCTGGACTGGGTGGGAGCAGGTTCAGCTGGGTCTGGAGGGTTGTGCAGAAGACCGGTGATCCTGTCCTTGATCACCTGATACTGTGATTCGGACATGTCCAGGAGGGTCTGGTTGATGTAAGTGAGGAAGGGCTTGCGGTTTGAGAATGGTATGTCAGTGTGTACCAGCTGAGAGAGGAGATCTACGCTGCTTTTGATGGTGTCCCTGATCTCCAGCAGGACAGTGTGGCTCTGCCCCTCTGGCTCTCTGCCTGCTTTCTGTGGAGGTGGAGCTGGGGTTGGATGTGGATTGGTCTCTGGTGGCAGTGCCCTCTCCTTGCTTCCACTGTATCAGGGGGTCCTCCACGCGCTCCGCCACAGGGATTACAGCTGTCAGGGGGGTCTCTGTTGTGGGACGCTCCACAGATACCTGCCTGGACACAGGAGCTGACTCTTGGCCAGAAGAGGAGTGGCTCTCTGTTGTATGCCTGAGAGAGAGGGTAGACAGAGGGGCTGCTCCTAGGTGGCGGATCTCACCCTCCAAGAAGCTGCACTTGGCCATCACGTAGGTCTCCCGGTCCATCAGCTTGACCGTGGCCTGGCCAGATTACTTGAGGTGCAGCTTCCTGTACCAGGTGTGCATGTGCTTCCACCAGCCGAGGAGCACCTCCGAAGTGTAGCCCAGCCTCTCCGCCTTCTCTCTCCAAGCAGCCTGCTTCCTTTTGGTGTCTCAATCGAGCCTGTGTCCCTTCCGCCATAGATACTCATTCTTCCTCAGCCATTCCAGCACCTCATCCCCATGTTCCTCTTCGATGGAGTATTGCCTCCTCTCCCATTCATGCGTATGCCTCTTCCTCCCTCTTGCAGGGACATCTGGGCCCTCATCAGAGGGGTTTCGAGGTTCTAGGGGCTGCTCCACCACACCACCACGACCAGCAGCAACAACAACAACAATAGTAGCAGCAAAAGCAGGACCAGCAGGACCAGCAGCACCAGCAGGACCAGGATCAGCAGCAGCAGAGTAAGCACCAGCAGCACCAGCAGGACCAGGAGCACCAGGAGCAGCACCAGCGGAGTAAGTACCAGCAGAAGCACCAGCACCAGGAGCAGCGCCAGCAGAGTAAGCACCAGCAGAAGCACCAGCACCAGGAGCTGCACCAGCAGAGTAAGCACCAGCAGAAGCACCAGCAGAAGCACCAGGAGTAGCACCAGCACCAGAAGAGTCAGCCCGAGCAGCAGAAGCCCAAGCAGAAGCAGAGTCAGGGCCAGGGGCTGGGATGGTGGCCCTGTCCTTCTTGCCAGGGCTGGCAGCAGATGGCACAGGCTTCCTCTTCTTCCCCATGGTTGTTGGCTGGCTGGAGCTGTGTCTGGCAGCAGGTCTTTCCTCTGAATGGTGACCTGTTTGCAAGCTGCATCCCTTTATATCCACGGGGCTGACGCAATGCATCCTCCCTGCATGCGCAGTGAACGCTTTGCATCCGCTAGGCATCCACTAGGTATCCGCTAGGCATCCGCTAGGCTTCCGTGATGCATCCGCTCCATCCTCTAGGCATCCGCTCTGTATTCGTTCCTTCTGTTGCGCATCCGCTTCGCTATGCTCTCCTGGAAGCCCTGTGGATGTGCCATCCACTTCCATCCGCTTCCATCCGCTAGGCTTCCATGGAGCATCCGCTTAACATCTTGGCTACATCCTCCCCCTGTCTGTTCCTTTCCGTTTTTGTCCGCTCTGCTTATGCAAATTTGGGGCACTTTTGAGAGTGGATAACAATGGATGGAAAATTTTCTCGTCCGCTCTGTCCTTTTTACATACGTTTTGCATCCATTGGCCTATGTGAAAGGCCCTTTAATGTCTTCGAGAAAGGGACATGATTTTGAGTAATAAAACTTATGCTTCTTAGTTAGGCCAGCAGAAACTGTAGGTACAATTGTTGCTTGTAATATACACTATTTATAGATCATAATAGATAAATTTCAGCTTCAGTGAAAAGGTAAACAGGTACCAAAACTCATACAGAATATTAATTTAAGTGGAACAGTTCAACCCTAACAAACCAGCCTCTATTTCTTTGTGTGCTCTATTCTGACTTGGTAACTAAAATAAATGCAAGCCAAAAATCTTAGATTTAACCTTTTATTTTATAATTAAGAGAGGTTAATTAAGAGGAGGAGAAAGAAGAACTAGTTCTATGAAGCGCTTCTTGATCATTCTTCCTTTTTTTAAAAAAAATAAGATGATTTGTGGTAGTGAGGAAGCTCACAATTCATAAGTGCTTCTTCTAAATTTTCATTTGTTGTTGAGAACTAAGACCCTGGAGCTGTCAGAAGAAAACAGAGTCCAGTTTTTTTCTCTAATATTCTGTTCTTAGCTACTTTTTTTTTGCTCAATCTCTTCCCATTCTCATTTTTGACCCTTTTTTGATTCTAGAACAGCTCTGCAAAACAGACAGACTGAGAGAAGCGATGGATATTTTCTCATCAAGTCTTCTCTGTTCCTCCAGGAAAGCCTGATAAAGCAGGAACTTGGGTTTGATAGATCTAAAGCAGTGTTTCTCAACCCTGGCAACTGTTAAGATGTGAGCTTCAACTCCCTGAATTCCCCAGCCAGAATTCAGGGATTTCAAGTTAACACATATTAAAGTTGCCAAGATTAAGAAACCCTGATCTAAAGATATACACATTAAAGATAAAACTCTGAAGTAGCTGTAATTGAAGAGCTTCATTTGGCAGTTTTGGGTAAGGAAGGTGAATTGTAGCACACAATTTTAAATGTGTTGATTTAAATGGATTTTCAAAATCTCACATGAGATTTTGCAGTTTGGCCTGTCTCCTTCTTTCCCAGCATCCCAAGTTATTTCTTAGCTCCAAGCGAGATTAATATATTCTGAGGCTGAAAAATTAGATATCTCCACCAGAACCTTCTGGAGTTAAAGAAACAATCTAATACAAAATAAACATTTGATAAGAATGGCTGTAGTATATTTAGGGACATGATATTAAGGGAGCTTTTATTTTGTTTTGCTTATATTTATGTTCCTCCAGGGGTGGGATTCAATTTTTTTAACAACCAGTTCTGTGGGCGTGGTTTAGTTTGTGGGCATGGCTTGGTAGTAATGTGACTGGCTGGACATGGCCAACTCAACATCATTCATATCGAGGCATGCATCTCCTCGCCTGACCTCTCATGACTGTGGGGATGCTGTAATAGTTGTAAGTGTGAAAAATGATCATAAGTCACTTTTTTCAGTGCCACTGTAACTTTGAATGGTCATTCCACACAAGCAAAGTACCAGCAAAGGAGGGAAAAAACTCCAGAGAAGTTCCTGAGACAGGAAGTCTAGTCCTGCCAAGAATGTAAAAAGAGTTAACGGAGAGGCAGTTTCTGTAAGCAGCACCAAAACATTTCCTTCCTGCCTTCCTTACAGGATTAGGCCTGTAATTTCTTCTAACAACCAGTTATCTGAACTGCTTAGAATATTAACAACCGATTCTAGCGAACAGATATGAACCTGTAGAATCCCACCCCTGTCTTCCTCCTTTCCAAGTAAAATTTCTCAAGGTATTGGAAAACAAAAATAAACAGCAATATCAATGATCATACAACTAAAGAGAATTAACCTTGTTAATTAAGCAATAGTAGTCCACTGGTTTGATTGCTTTTTAAGAGAAACTCTGGTAATTTTTTTAAAAAAATCATTATTCATCCAGAAGAAGCAAAAGAAGCCAAGTAGGAACCTTATGCCCACTAGATCGATGCTGCAATGATTTTCCATTCCGCAGGCAACCATATGGAATGGTGCACTAGATGGATTTATCATATTGCATTTCTAGTCACAAATAGGAATATATGATAACAATTAGACTCTCTACACAGGGAGCATAACTATAGTACAAAACCATTCTGTTCATTGCAGTGATATGTGGAGCTTATTTCAGGCAAGGATGAGTAATGCATTCAAAGTAGCCTTGAATTTTAAGAAACTGTGGATATAATCTAATTAAAGTGCTGTTCTCTGTGTCCTGTGGAATGTACAATACAAAAAATATGAAAAGTTTTTCCATGGTGTATAAGGCATCCAAGGAAATCATTGAGAAACAGCATAAATAACTGTCCCCTGTTCTTAACTTTCCTTGGCACTTTGCAGATATTTATTCATTTTTTATCATGAACTAACAGCTATGCCATACCCTGGGCAACATATTTTTTTTCTGTCAATCATCATGGCTGAAATTTTGACAAGATCCATATGAGACAGATGCATATTTCTACATATTTAGCATTCCTTCTTCTGTTAGCATAGAGAAGCAAATGCATAGAAATATGAAATGGCTTAAGAATCAAATTTTCTCAGCTCAGATCAGGAAAGCATATGTGAACTTTTTCTGATTCAGTAGACATGAGGCCAATAAAGTAATATTTCCAGGAGAAATGACTTCACTAATAATTACTGCACAATTTGGCATATGAAAGTGCTATCAGTAGTACTCAAACTTGCATAGTTTCGTTGTAGTCTGCCAGCATCCTGCAGAGCTGGCAGCAGAAGTTGGACAGTGAGGAGGGACATGGGCCAGTTATGGAGTGTGGGGAGGGCTCAGATGAGGGATCTCCATCTGACACAGAGATTGGGCCAGGGCCATCTGAGAGTTATGTGCTGATTCCGGAGCCTCCAGAATGTGACATCAGCAAGGCAGAGGAACAGGGGAGACTGTTCCCAGTGTACGCTTGCGCAGAGCTGTCACAAGGCAAGAAAAGTTAAGACAAAAGGGGCAACTCAGGAATAAGAGCTTGGAGATGATTGGCCCTTTCCATAAGACATGAAGGAGGAGCAAAGGGACATGAGCCTTTGCAGGGACATGAGCCTTTGCAGGAAGCAACTTTGTTGGTTCTGGTCAGTTTAAATCTGAAGCTCTGTGTTGACTTTGTGCTCAGTTTGGCCTTGTACAGCTAATTGCCAATTTTGTCATTGGCAGCATTTCAAGGGAGATAAAGGTGGGTACTTATCAGCCTTATCCCGAAAGACTGTGGCAGACTTCTGTTGGATTAGTCATAAACTGTTTGGGATGTGAATGCATATAATTCACAGACTTTGAAATAATAATTTTTTTTTTTAAAGGGTTTTGGGAACAGCGTGTGATTGTTACTGTCTCAGGAAGCCTTGGTCAGAACAAGTTTGCTGTATAATTTTCAGCTTTTGTACCATGGAAAAGCTCCCTTGGGAGAGTAGTCTGGCACCCTATTGATAACAATTAGATACTAATCTATTTCAGAAGCATTTTGGACTGGATAGTCACCATTGTGCCTATTATTTTAAGCTTGGTGTCTTATGTTATTGGGCTTTACAATTTTATTTCTGTGTTTATTAATCTAAACCCTTGGGAGTAATTTTCAGAATCCAGCTGAGATAATCACAATAATTATATTTTAACTTTATCTTCCTATAATTCAGCTAGTAGTTACTTGGCACCCTGAGTTCCAATTGTCTTTAAAAGCCACAGAAGAAGAGCTCGCTCAAAGTATTTTCTTGCCGACAGTTAAGGACAAAGAGGCATTCTACCTCACTTCCAATATAGTATTGAACTCATCAAGAACAACAGAGGAATCTCACTTCAACACTGTGAGTAAACTATATTATCCATTATAGATGATGGTAACAGCTTAGCTTAGAAGCCTTAGACAAATGGAAAACTGTACCTACTGATTTTGTGAGAATGTTTTCTTTTCTATTGCCAGATATCTTGCGTACTACATGGAGAGAAAAGGGGGTATAAAAGAAAACAAAAAATGATAAAGTAATTTGCTGCTTGAGATACAGGCTTCATTCTCCCTAATGGAAGACCCAGATCTGCTATTGGCCCACATTAGAGGGAATGGTCTAAACCAGTGGTCACCAACCAGTGGGCCATGGCCCACAGGTTGTCCGGAAGAAAATTTTGGTGGTCTGCAGAGAAATTTCACCTCAGAGCACCCCCCCAAAGCAATTAATTCAGGCTGCATGAAAATACAAGGCTGTGCCACCCACATGGCCCATGGGAATCCTCCTGGCCCACTATTTTTGCTATTTTTGCTATTTTTCCTTTTTTTCTGACTATCAGCTGTTCTGCTGTGTGGGGAGATTTAGATTAGCTAGAAAGCAGGAAATTGTTGTATTTCTTGTTTCTAGCTAATCTTTAGATCTTTGGCTCTGCTTAAAAGCAGAGCCGAACCTCCCTTAGGACTGAAGTTTCTATTATTCAATTGCAGAGTCAGCTAGCCGATGCCAAATAAATAGATCTCTGAATGAATCTGTGATTCTGTGAGCAACTCAATCTGCCTGACGGCTTTGCCTGATTTTGGGTAAAAGTTGCTCTTTTTTTATTAAAAAAATCAATATTTACATACAAGCCATGTCCAGCCAATCACATAACCACCAAGCAACACCCACAAATTAGGCCATGCCATAGAACTGGTTGTTAAGAAATTTGAATCCCACCCCTGCCTCTTTGTATGTGTGAGAGAGAGTGGAGAGAGGGAGAGAAAAACGTTTGATCAGATCTCTCTCTCTCTTCAGTCAAAATTAGTGGTTCCTGGGATTTAAAATTATGAATTTGGTGGTCCCTGAGGTCCAAAAGGTTGGTGAACCCTGGTCTAAACCATTGTAAGAATGGAAACAATTTGATTTCAGTTCAGAAATCTGATTGCCACTATATTCCTGGTTGATCGAGGACAAATCTCTTAAAACCTGTTCTTTGTTAAAAGTTTATTCAAAACACCTTCTCAAACTGATTTCTGTAGAATAGATTATTATTACAACCCTCCCTTGTCATGTTACCTAGCTTAATGAATTGCATTTTTAATGATGCACAGGAGAGAGGCAACAATTAGAGCTTTCCAGTTTGATGCACCCCAAAAGATTCTGTTATGATTTATTAAATCCATAAAAGCAAGACTGTGCAAGGGCTGCATTCTCAGATAGAATATTTAATCATTGCTATAAAAACAGTGTGTGAGAGAGAAAAGTGCAATTGGCTTGGCTTTTTATCACAACTGTCCTTGAAAAACAACCCCAAAGTAATAAATATATGAAAATTAGTGTAGATATAAATTTCAAATTGCCAAAAGAAAATTTAGTTGCTGATGCCTGTAACAATACTTTTATTTTGTGCTTATAGATGGCAATAAAAATAACATTTTCATCTCCTCCTCCCCCCCTCCTCCTCCTCCATCTGAAAGCCCTGCCCAGAGTCTCTTACAGAGTCTGGTACAACAAAAGGAATAAAAAGACAGAGAATTGGAGGACAGTTTAACCTACAATATATAAACTGAATGATCTACTGAAAGAGGACATTCAATGTTTATCCTGATAAGCTTTGCATTCTTTTGAGTTGAAATAAATTTAAAATTTGTAGCCAAAATTGAAATAAAA
Source organism: Laticauda colubrina (assembly GCA_015471245.1). Classification (NCBI taxonomy): domain Eukaryota; kingdom Metazoa; phylum Chordata; class Lepidosauria; order Squamata; family Elapidae; genus Laticauda; species Laticauda colubrina. Next base: position 1,225,285 of record BLBF01000083.1, on the reverse strand, counting down.
CTTCAAACATTTTTTAAAAGATGCCATAGTTCTAGCTTGCTCAACTAATGCAGCTTGCTCAACTAATCAGAATCACTGTCCATTTCGTAAAAGGTTAAAGGGGAAAGAAATATTACAGCATTTTCTTAGCTGTAGTCCAGGTCTCATAAATTATGATGGTAGTATGTCACAATGAATTAACTGGTAGTAACCCATTGCATGGAACTCAGTCTGGACTTTCTACTTAAGCTGAGAAAGGATGCTACATGGCAAAATATGATCCAATCAAGGCTTAATAAAGCCTGCTTAATAACCCTGCCTGAGGTCTGAATCAGTAATCTGTGTATTCCATGACCAAAAGAGAATTTCACGAGCTACTAAGTGAATGATTGCTTTAAGACATGCTGATTCTTCAAACTGCCAGCTAAAGTAGGATCTCCTTGACACTGATTTCATTGGAACACCTCAATTTTATATTCCTTGTATTTTCCCTTTGTGGACAAATGTAAGGCAATAAGGTATTTGGGAGTCTTTACCCACTGATGCATCAAAGTGTTCTCTATCCTGCCTCAAATTGGCAGAAGACATGTAATTTGCTGTGGAATTGCTGATTTGAAGGGTCCTCGATGCTCTCTAAGCTTAGTTGTTTTCCTTCAGATCTTTCATTGCCCAAACTGGGCAATACCATCATTGCTAGTAAGGAGTAGGGATTGCTCTCCATTTATATTTTAGTGGCTTGCCCTATCAGTGGTTGTTGGTTCTTACTCTGCTACTGTATCTTTGTTTCAAGACTTTTAACAGCTTTTAACTGATTTCCCTCTAAGTGACAACAGCCGACAGGACCAACTTACCTAGAGGCTTGGGAAATGTTACTTTATCAATGATACAGCTTCAGATTGTTTGTATCAAGAACATCTCTTTGAGAAGCATATTCGTTGCCTCTCTAAAGTATAATTATTCAAGTCTAATATCTGCAATATTGTTGGCATCGTTATATTTTTCCAGAAACAAATACTTTTTCTTCCCAGTATTTATATTAAAAGCTAGAAATCTGCAGAATACATGGAAGACTATCTTTCTCTATAGGCACACTGTGCTCCTTTGCTCAATACTGTATTAGGTCCTATTCCATCCATTCTTGGGATAGCAGAAAACTATATCAATTGTTGTCCCCTTGCCAATTCCCATCTTGCCTCTATTGCGTGCATACACAGCCGCGGCAGATTACTCAACTTCCCTCCAGGCTAATGGATGGCAAAACAGATCTTGAGACTGTCCTTGGGTGATGTCAGAATAAAACAGAAGGAGAATACTCCTTTTATCACTGGCACAGTTAAGAATGATTCAAGCCTGTCTCACCCCTGGACTGAGGACAAGATGTAGACAACATTGTGGGACAGAATAAAGAAAGAGAGATTGGTGGGGACTATTTGTGTCATGGTTATCCCCAAGTGAGGACATAGCCTGGGGCAGCCCAAAGATTCAGTATGCTTAATAAAAAGAAGCTCACAGTAGCTTATGCTGATTGATTTCCATGAATGTGTCTATAAATGCATCTTCTAAATGTTATAATCCCACATACAGCACAACATGTTTGTACTTATATATTTTATAATTCACAATCCCCTCTTTCTTCTATGAATAATCAAGTGCAATAAAGCTTAATATAGGTAATGCATTCAATAAAGCAAATCAGGAACCAGTAGAATTATCAGCTGATATTTGCCCACCATTTTTCCCCTGGGAAAAAATCTAAGAAATCTAAAAGAAATGCCACTGAAAGCCCAAGAGTGACTCCTCAAGACATTTAAAATGAAATGTTTGGGAGAAAAATTAATCACAGCTATCACAGAAGTAATGGAACCATTCCATTTTACTATTTATTTTGTATTTCATTTTAAACATATCCTGCATACAATTGTTCTAGGTTCCATTGAAGTTCTGAAGAAATATTCTGGAGATCATTTGTTTAATCAAGTACAAAGCATTGGTACTCTTCCAGATTATCTTTTAGAACTAGAGATACCAAGAAAAAGCAACTCTAAAAAGATGCTTTTTAGTGCAAAAGATCTCTTATTGTGTACTGAATAGATACATTTCAGCAAAACTGGGGATGTGAGATAAATAAATTCCTCCCTTCTCACTCCAGAATTCTTTACACCACAACAATGGGCCAGGATCCTCATCTTTCATTCATATTTTTCAGTCTTTGGTTGTGAATGGGAAAGATCTCTCACTACTTACCAATGGCCATCATCAAGATGTCAGGACTTTATTTTACTCTTCCAGTGGCAGCAGTCTATGACTCTTGGGCTAGAAGAGCATGAGAAAATGTCTGTGTTTACATAATATGCTTGTCTGTTTTTTGCAAAATCTTGAAATGCTTTTTTTTTTTCAATTATTATGTATAGAATTTAAAAAGCATGGGAAATACAACAGAAACTTGAAGTTCTGTAAAAGCCATGGGGTTATATAGACAACCCTCCAACATGATCTTCCGAATATGTACCAAACCAGAAAAACATCAGCCATTATACATATGTATGTCCATAAGGATATCATTAAAGGCTACTGAAAGATCAGGTGTTGAACTAATAAGGAGTTAATCAAGGATCTTTTAAATGTATAATAAGAACTACATTTGACCCAGAGAAACTCTAATCCAACTATGGTAGATTTTAATATTGAAAAAACACTATCTAAAGAATCACATGGGGGCCTCAAACTTCTAGACAGTGTCTACATTTAAGGATGCACAAGCTGAAACTTATCCAGAGATCTTTATTACTATATATAATGTCCCAACTGAATCATTTTCACAAAATACAATATTTTCCTTTGATTCAGCTATCGATTAGTTGTTGAGTTGGCTGGAAAAATATTTTCTGTCTTCACTGCCAATTCTTCTCTTCCCTCTAGAATGGTAAATGATGGTGTCCTAATTTCAGTTTACAAAACTTTTGATTAAATCTTGTGGTGGTGTTGCTCCTTTTTTTTCTGAATGCCACCAGCAAGCAAGGAAACCCATAACAGTACTGCAAAATCTGTACTTAACATAAGCTCACTGCCATTTGATGATCATCTCACTGCCAGAGATGATTATACAGTAAGCCCGTTTTACCAGGCAACTCCTCAAATGACCCTACAAGAAGCAGAATACCCAAAGTACATTTCTATACCTAGTTACAGCCAAAGTTTAGTGCAGAAACTGCATTGTTCATGCTTGTAGATGACGAGAGGAAGGAAGATTGGGGGAGTTGGTTGATCAGAGCTTTGGGGAGTGGGTAGCATATAAACAAAGTACACAATAATAAGCTTTTAGCTGAGCCTGCAATTTTCATCCTGAGTAAAAGAAAGAATGGCATCAAAGAAAATTGATGGGGACCCCAAGGCTACTGGGCACATTCACTCCAGCCTGAAGTAGCCAATGGACATGAGGGTATTTTTATCCTGTCTGGGACACTTCATTTTTTAGTAGTGATAAAATAGTGTTCAAAGGCATCAGATTCAAAACAGTTGAAACAGATTTTGATTTTTGATGCTATTTTAAGTGGGGGAATTACTTAGAACTAAAACAAAATAACTTCATGGCAGAATAAAGAAGCTGACAAGACATGTTCAAATACTGTGTTTAGGTGTTTGTGCTCTATATCATTGCTGGTAGGAAGTAGAGTATGAAGGAATGTCCTTCTTTCCATAAGATATCTTTTCTAATCTTCAAATACATAAATTACATTAAATTTCCCTTTATCAGCAAAAAAAAAAAGTCCATAAGAGTATTTCCAGTTACTAATAAATGTAGTTATTGGTCTTTCTCTGAATAAACAAATTAATTTTACCATTCTATTTGTTATCTATTGGCTTTGATTCTTTTTGTCTTCTTGATCAGAGTTGTCACTGAGTCCCAGATGTTTTGATTTTTCATGTAGCCATGTGTGGTCACCAGATGGATCCTTATGTCTGAATAGCACCAATGGCGAAGCTCACTTTGCATCATCTGCCACTGAGTGTTAGACTTTGGGCTTATCTGTACTGGTCAGCTGCTCCATTGCCAGTACAGGCACCAACTATGGGGGTATCACTACTGCACCAACACAAATTTCCTCTCCTACTTTCAAAACAATATTTTTCTACTTCTCTCAACTTCTGCTGCCTATTGGGCTTCTCTTTCTTCTAAGCCCCTGAATTTTGATTGGAATGCAATAAATTCTGAAGTACAAGAATGCTTCTGGATCAGATTTTCCTACTTTTACTGAATAATACCAGCTGCATGCTTTCCTTAATAGTATAATGATAATAATACTTGCCTTACACAGAGAATGTCCTTCTGTTTTAACTGCTGTTAGCCACCCAAAGTGATTGTACTATGAGATAGGTGGCCATATAAATTGAAATAATAAATAAAATGATTCCAAACCCAGTAGGAAGATATATTTTAATAACTATTTTTTATTTTCCTGACCTACCTTCTTTTATCCTCAGCTGTTGTTGTTATTTTAATAATTCATTGGTGTACTGTTTCATCATTTTACACTTACCTTATTTAAGCTGACATGAGTACAGGAGAGGAGTAGTTTAAGGGTCTATGTGGATATAGCTTTAGTGTCACTGTTCCGTTGATTGCAAAAATCAATATTAGTGGAAAGGTCAGTTGTTTGAATCCAATACATTCAGAAGCACAGGAATTCAATCTCATTAAGTTCCAATTAATGTTCTCATTAATTGATACCTCTATCTTCCACTGAAGAACATTGGTCTTATTAATTATCATCCCAGGAAAATTAGCAGCTATAGTGTTATTATACTGAAAAACATTTATATCAGTAAATATTATTTTTTAGAGAATGAAATAAGCTCACACCAAAACCAAAATTTATTCTTGTGCCAGTTAGCCTTTCATTCTGAATTAAGTCTATAGATACAGTGAAAGAAGTTGTAGCATGGTCTTATAAACCTGAAATATATCTAAAACAAAAGACTGATTGGTCTCCTACCACTACTAGATCCTTCTCCTACCTGCTAGATCAACAAAGATCCATCTTGTAGTTAATTTAACAATCAGAATAGTGAGCAGCTGCATCATACTGTATTTCAGAATCCTGGAAAGGGAAAGCAGGATTTATTCCCAGCGTATGATTAATTTTCTTACTTTAATTTAAATCTTTTGTTGGCAACCCCACAATCACCACCACTAATGTTTTATGCTCTGTGACTGCGTCTTGGAAATATGTTCCAGGATTGTTAAGCTATTAAGAACAAATCAAGCACAGAAAGCATGACAGAACAAAGGCCTTTCCTCATTTGCACCTAACCATGCCACAAAGATTCCCTGATAAAAAAAATTTTCTGTTTTGTCTCCACAACATTGTCTTCATCTTATCCAAACCTACGAGTGAATCAGCCTTGAGTTCTCCTTATCTGAACATTACACTAGGGATAAATTGTAGTGGAGAAAATCTATGTAATCAATAGAAGTAAAAAACGACTTGATGACATTTTGGACTTAAGGCTGATTCATTCATAGGCGTGGATGAATGGAAACAATGTCTTGGAGAGATATGAGCCAGGATAACATCATGCATGTTATAATGTCATAGCACAAATGACATTAATCATTAGCAAAAATTACATAATTTGTGTCATTTGTGCAAATGATATTAACTACTACATGATGTCCCTTGTAACTCATATAACTACTGGAAAAATCTATTTCTGTTTGATTTATTATGTGCAATCAAATCATTTTTGACTCCTAGTAAGGACATAAATAGATGTTCTCCATTACAATCTATCCCTAGTCTGTTATTTCAGGTCTGCCAATGGTGCACTCATCACCACTATAACCTGGCCTATCTATCTTAGTTCTGATTATCCTCTTCTCTTTTCTTTTACTAGTATTATCATAAAATCCTAGAGATGGAAGGGACCTTCATATTTTGTACTCACTGCCCATGACAGGAATCCTTGCAATATCTTGAACAAATGGTTGTCAAATGCCTTCTTTGAAAACCGCCATCTATGGAGCACCCACAACTCTGGGAGGCAAGCTGTTCCATTGATTAATTGTTCCCAGGGTGAGGAAATTCCTCCTTAGATCCAAGTTAAATCTTCTCTGATGAGCTTCCAGTTATTGCTTCTTGTCCTTCCCTTAAGTGCTTTGGAGAATAAATTGATCCACTCTTCCATGTGACAGCCCATCAATATTGGAAGAAGTAGCCTTCTCTTCATTAGCCTTCAGAGCCCTAATCATCTTTGTTGGTCTTCTATACATTTTTCTAGGGCTTCAGCATTTTTTTTGATACCATAGTGCGTGACCAGAATAGACATAGCATTCCAAAAGTGGCCTCACTAGTGTAGCACAGAACTATGGTATCACTACCCATGATCTTGATGCTATCCCTCTGTTGATGCAGCCTAGGACTGCACTGACTTTTTTGGCAGCTACTGCACAACACTGACTCATAATTAAATTAAATGGAGGTCCAACAAGGCACCTAGATCCTTCTCATAGGCACTATTGTTGAGCCAGATACCAGCTATTCTGCATCTGTGTATTTGGTTATCTTATATTTAGAAGCCAGGGTGGCATCATGGCTAGAATGCAGTATTGCAGACTAACTGCCCACAGCCAGGAGTTTGATTCTTACCAGTTCAAGTTTGACTCAGCCTTCCATCCTTCTGTAAAATGAGGACATTATGCTGACATTATGAACTGCCCAAAGTGAACTGCCCAAACAGGGGTCCCCAACTTGCAGTCCATGGTCCAGTGCTGGGCCACAGCCAATTGAGAACTTGTACGAGCAGAGTTCAGTCATGTGAACCATCCCCTTTCCCTCCTGCCGTTGGTGATCTGCAGAGCTGGAAAGGATGGAGAATGCTGCTGTAAATCACTGTGGAGCAATATATAAGTCTAAGTGCTATTGCTAAGTACAAGATATTACTTTTCTCACCACTGAACTGCATCTTGTTGGATAGGTCCCAATGCTCAAATCTGTCAAGATCCTTTAGAATCTTGAATCTATCTTCCAAAGTGTTAGCAAATCCCCCAAGCTTGGGTGTCATCTACAAATTTGATGACTGGCCCTTCAATCCCCTCCTCAAGGTCATTTATGAAGATGTTGAAGAGCACTAGTCCCAAGACAGAACCTTGAGGTACCCCATTGCATCCTTCTCTCCATGTAAATGTAGCTCCACTGAGGACTGTATGCTGAGTGTGGTTTGCCAGCCAACTGCAAATCTATCTGGTGATGGTCCAGTGTGCTCCACATTGTTCTAGCTTACCAAGAAGTAGGTTGTGGTCTGTTTTATCAAATAGAAATGTAGTATCTAAGTATATAGTATTCACAGCATTTCCTTGATCCCCTAATTTAGTCACTTTATCAAAGAAAGCAATCAGGTTTCTTTCACATGACCTGCTTTTAATAATTAGAGCCTTTTCTCTCTGGATAATGTATTCAAAGCTGGATAATTTGAGCCTGATTATTTGTTCCCTGAATAAGAACTCTGAGTTCATTTGTTCAGTGATTCATTGAATCACTGATTCAATTGTTTTCTTTTCTTGGTTGTCCACAGTATTCTCAGGCATCTTCTACAGCACCAAAGTTCAAAGATATCAATATTCTTCCTCTCCTGCTTCTTTAACGCCAACTTTCTCTTCCATAAAGAGTCACAGGAAATACCATGACTTGCACTGTTCTGATTTTTGTACACATATCATAGTATCTAGAAATTGTTTCCAAGGCTGCTCTACCAAGTGATGGTCTGCCACATTTTTTGCTTGTTTCTTCGTTGCTAATGGTTGATCTAAAAAAAAGTAGAATACATCCCTTTGATATCTTCATTACCAATTCTAAGGCTGGCTGTTCTATTCCTTTGGAAGAAGGTCAGTTGACTGCAGTAATTCAAGAATGGCAGGACAATAAATTTCATTCCAATATATACACTGCTCAAAAAAATAAAGGGAACACAAAAATAAGACATCCTAGATCTGAATGAATGAAATATTTTCATTAAATATTGTGTTCATTACATAGTTGAATGTGCTGACAACAAAATCACACAAAAATTATCAATTGAAATCAAATTTAGCAACCCATGGAGGTCTGGATTTGGAGTTACACTCAAAATTAAAGTGGAAAAAAACACTACAGGCTGATCCATCTTTGAAGTAATGTCCTTAAAACAAGTCAAAATGAGGCTCAGTAGTGTGTGTGGCCTCCACGTGCCTATTTGACCTCCCTACAATGCCTGGGCTTGCTCCTGATGAGGTGGCAGATGGTCTCCTAAGGGATCTCCTCCCACACCTGGACTAAAGCATCTCCCAACTCCTGGACAGTCTGTGCTGCAACATAGCATTGGTGGATGGAGCGAGACATGATGTCCCAGATGTGGTCAATTGGATTCAGGTTTGGGGAATGGGGGGGGGGACAGTCCATAGAATCAATGCCTTCTTCTTGCAGGAACTGCTGAAACACTCCAGCCACATGAGGTCTAGCATTGTCGTACATTAGGAGGAACCCAGGGCCAACCGCATCAGCATATGGTCTCACAAGGAGTCTAAGGATTTCAACTCAGTATCTAATGGCAGTCAGGCTAACTCTGGTGAGCACATGGAGCACGTGCAGCCTCCTAAAGAAATGCCACCCCACACCATTACTGATCCACTGCCAAACCAGTCATGCTGGAGGATGTTGCAGGCAGCAGAACGTTCTCCACAGTGTCTCCAGACCCTGTCACATCTGTCACATGTGCTCAGTGTGAACCTGCTTACATATGTGAAGAGCACAGGGTGCCAGTGGCGAATTTGCCAATCTTGGTGTTCTCTGGCAAATGCCAAACATCCTGCACGGTGTTCAGCTGTAAGCATAACCCCCACCTGTGGACGTCAGGCCCTCATACCACCCTCATGGAGTCTGTTGCTGACTGTTTGAGCAGCCACATGCACATTTGTGGCCCACTGGAGGTCATTTTGCAGGGCTCTGGCAGTGCTCCTCCTGTCCCTCCTTGCACAAAGGCGGAGGTAGCAGTCCTGATGCTAGGTTGTTGCCCTCCTATGGCCTCTTCCATGTCTCCTGATGTACTGGCCTGTCTCCTGGTAGCACCTCCATGCTCTGGACACTACACTGACAGACACAGCAAACCTTCTTTCAACAGCTCGCATTGATGTGCCATCCTGGATGAGTTGCACTACCTGAGCCACTGGTGTGGGTTGTAGACTCTGTCTCATGCTACCACGAGAGTGAAAGCACTGCCAGCATTCAAAAGTGACCAAACCATCAGCCAGAAAGCATTGGAACTGAGAAGTGGTCTGTGGTCACCACCTGCAGAACCACTCCTTTATTGGGGATGTCTTGCTAACTGCCTATGCCTTCCACCTGTTGTCTATTCCATTTGCACAACAGCATGTGAAATTGATTATCAATCAGTGTTGCTACCTAAGTGGACAGTTTGATTTCACAGAAGTGTGATTGACTTGGAGTTACATTGTGTTGTTTAAGTGTTCCCTTTATGTTTTTGAGCAGTGTATTTTGCCAATTTAAGGATATCTGGATAATAGTTTCACTCAGCGGTGGGCAAAGTCACAGTACAACCAAGCTTTTCAGTCATTTCATGGCTGGATTCACACACTGAGTTAATACATAATGCAGTTTATCAGTCAACATTATGTGTGAACCCAACTGCTGTGGCTTATTTGCCAATCCATGATTGAAGTAGATTGTAGGATAGCATGCTCTGTAAACCCTACAATATTGATTACAAATTGTACTACCCTGTAAAGTTATACCAAAAAAAAGGATGTCTAAAAAAAGAATGACATGATCCTGGGTTAACAACACCCTCTTCTTAAAAAAAAAAAAATCTTAAGTGCTACAGTATAAACTGTTGACATGAAACCTGCTCTTCATAACATTGCAAAGAATCTTTGATTTGGTTATCTGAAAATGACATATTTTATACATTTTTTAAAAAAATGCATACAATATTGTGGTTATGTTTGGCTTTTGTTTAATCAACATCAAGAGCTGAAGGTAAGATCAGAGAACATTCTTAATAAATGGCACACAAACATACACTTGTCTCTGGATGAATACTTTTCTCAGTGAGACAGAAAAATAGCCAGATTTTTTAAAGTCAAATAAAATTAAGAAGCATAAAATAGGGACAAAATTTGTAGCTTTCATAATGGACCTGTCATCTTTCCAGGAATATATTGAGATTCTTAGCACTATCCATCCAAATAAACACTGTTCCATTTACATATATTGATAATTTATTACCCGTTTACTCTAGTTCTGCCAGAGCAGGACTAACACGATTTGCTGCCAAAGGTGAAAAATAAGATAGCATCCTTCCTTGTTCCATGTACAAAAGCCAACTGGACTGGTGATGGAATTTTACTGGATGCATTTGCACATAATATTCTCTCATTATAGCTTGTGAAACACAGTAAGAAGCAGCTGCAGCTAAAGCCATTGTGGCAATTTAACAAAACAAATCGTAAGTACTGAGGCCAATTCCTGAGTTGTGCTCCTCTATTTATTATGCCATGATAAGCCTTGTTTGCCTAACCATGGTTTATTCAAGAAATCATAATTGACTGGGATCACACACAAGCCATACAACATGGTTTACAAGCCATGCAAGCTAAATACATACAAATCAATTAAACATTATGGTGGCTTGTCGTGATATGTGAAACCTGTTAATAAGAAGTAATGATTTAAATAAGCCAAAATTTGTTAACCAACAAAAACATAATTTTAGTGTTTTATTGCCTGAAATAAAGCAAGGTTTCTTATTTGTAAAGGTTCTACACTTCACATTAAGCAAAAGCAAAAGAAATCATGTTACTGCTTAATGTTATGTGCAAGTTTGTTCCCTGAGAACAATACATAATCTAGGTGGCATAAAGCAGGCACTTAAGGAACAGCTTTATCTCAGTAGAATAGCCAGGTTCTAGTACTATTTATGACACACTTTCCCAAGGAGTAAACCCCCTCTGATGAAACATGTTTAAGGCTGTATGACATTTGTAAAATATTTTCAGCAAAATGCCAAAGTGATTAAAACTCAAAGCCAGACTAAAACCCAGAATGCTACATCACAGCCACAGCTCAGGATATCACATCAGAAAACTCAGGAAATTATACCACAAGAACTCAAGAAGCTGCAACACAGCAAATGACTCAGGATATCACAGCAAAAGACCAAGGATACCACAGCAATAAGTCTCACAAGGTCATCACACAACCCATAATCCAAGCCGTTACTACACAGGAGGCTAATGGAAAAGAGATCAAAACACAAACAACTCAGGAGATTACAAAGCGGGACCCAGGATACCACAACAAAAGAACTCACAAGCCCATCACACAACCCATTACCCAAGCCATTAAAACACAAGAGGCTAATGGAAAAAAGATCACTACAAAGCAAACAACCCAGGAGATTACAGCACAAGATCCAGGATATCTCCACAATAAAACTCACAAGGCCATCACACAGCCCATTATACCAACATCAACTCCATTAACCAATCAAGAGGCAGCAGCACAGCCAACCAGCCCAGCACACCAGCCCCCACCACCAGTACTTATAGAGAGACGGCAGCTCCAATCACACACTGCTTGCACTCGCACGAAGCCGAAAGTTTTTGCAGGTACTTACATGTATGCTGTTCAGCTTTGTTTGGGTATTTTCCCAAGTCATTGTAGTTGTGCTTTTAAAGTTGTAGCAACGTTTTGGCAAAATCTCATCTGCCATCATCAGGCTTCTCTATTGTATTCGTCTGTGAGTCAGACTTTCACAGCCATTTCTGTTTTAAATTTGGGGCTAGCCTACTGCTGTGCCAGAATGGTTTTTTCTTCATCCTGAAACTAAAGAAATTAGAACATAACAAGAAAGTCCCCAACAACTCACAACAACACCTGAAACAATTAGTATATAACGTTTCCAACAGAGAACTCACCAAAACAGAAACAGATGTCCTAACCAAAGGATTCAGTTATGCTATAGCACCCAAAAAATCCCCACAGAATCCATCATATGTGAAGTAGAATCCAGCCTAACTGAAGTAAATACAGATGAAGCTGATAGAATAAGACACCAAGTCACTAACATCCTGTGCACAAGCAAACCATGCAAAAGCAACTTGCACAAAGAGGAACTAAAAGCCCTGCAAGCCCTAAGGAGCATAATCATTCTTCCAGCAGGTAATGGTAATGCCACAGTAGTAATGGATAAAAAAAACTACGAAACAAAATTGACAGACCTACTCCAAGACTCCACATACAAATATGGACCCAACCACATATCTGGAAAAAATAACCAAGAAGAAAATTATAACCATCCACATAAGCAAAGAGATCCAACAGACTATCATCCCAAGAGAAAAATCTTCCAGATGCCCCAAACTATACGGCCTCCCAAAAATACACAAAGAAGGCATACCTCTCAAACCCATAGTCAGTTCCAGAGGAGCACCACTACAAAACCTAGCTAAACACTTAGCAAAACAGCTACAGCTCCATGCTGAAACAGCAACTTCACGTGTACAAAACTCATTCTACCTCTTGGAAATGATCAAAGATCTACACGTGGAACAAGAAGATCTGCTTGTAAGTTTCGACGTGGTTTCACTATTCACTCAAGTCCCGATAAAAGAAACTCTTGAAATCATCAAAAATAAATACCAACCAGCTAAACACCTCATGGAACTAACAGAACACTATTTAACCAACACATATTTCAGATACAAAGGACAAAGATACAAGCAAATTGAAGGAGCCCCTATGGGATCACCACTGTAACCTGTCATTGCAAACCTGTTCATGGAAGAATTCGAATCCAGAGCCCTGGCTAATGCCACCCACAAACCCAAACTATGGCTAAGATACATCGATGACACATTTGTGATTTGGCCCCATGGATAAGAAAACCTAAACAATTTCCTAACACACCTAAACAGCACACACCCCAAAATCAAGTTCACCATGGAAATGGAAATAAACAAACAACTACCATTCCTAGATGTACTAACCTACAAAAGAACAGATGGCACACTGGGACACACCGTATACCAAAAGAAAACACACACCAACCGCTACCTCAACGCTCAATCCCACCACCACCCAGCACAGATAAATTCCGTGGCCAAAACACTAATTACCAGAACCAAACACCTGGCAGACAAGACACATATAAAGACTGAACTATGCACCCTGACTAAGGTATTGACAGCCAACGGCTTCCACAAAAACAAAATCACCAGCTTGATCCACAAAAACACACCAAGACATAACAGAGACCTAGAAGATCAACAGACCTATGGAACAGCTGTCCTTCCCTACATAAGAGGTACTACAGACAAAATCAGTAAGATACTACACAGGCATCACATCAAGACCGCCCTCAAAACAGACAAAAAAATAGCAGCCATCCTTAAAAACCCCAAAGACAAAATTGACCTGGAAAACCAAGGCATATATGAAGTTCCCTGTACATCATGCCCGGCCACATACATTGGACAGACCAATAGAAGAATAAGTACCTGCCTGGATGAACACAAAAATGCAGTAAAAAAGCTGGAACACACCTCCTCACTAGTCCAACACATGAAAACCACAGGTCACAACATCAACTTCAAAGGCACTAAAATCCTAGCCACTATAGAAAACCCCAGCCACAGAATCATCAGAGAAGCCATAGAGATTGAAAAAAGACTTGAAAGCATGAATAGAAGAGATGATTCCACCAGACTGTCAATCATTTGGAAGCCTGCACTCTCAAACAGAAAGTTCTTCACACCACAAAACAGACAAACACCTGAGCACAAACAGACTCCCTCTGAGGCCTCCAACTCAAACACCCCCCCACCAGTCTGTAGCCGGGCATGTATCTTACTGATTTTATCTGTGGTACCTCTTATGTAGGGCAGGACAGCTGTTCCATAGATCTGTTGATCTTCTAGGTCTCTGTTATGTCTTGGTGTGTTTTCGCTACGGAATTTATCTGTGCTGGGTGGTGGTGGGATTGGGCATTGAGGTAGCGGTTGGTGTGTGTTTTCTTTTGGTATATGGTGTGTCCCAGTGTGCCATCTGTTCTTTTGTAGATTTTGTAGATTTACCACAGATAAAATCAGTAAGATACTACACAGGCATCACATCAAGACTGCCTTCAAAACAGACAAAAAAATAGCAGCCATCCTGAGGAACCCCAAAGACAAAATTGACCTGGAAAACCAAGGCATATACGAAATTCCCTGTACATCATGCCCGGCCACATACATTGGACAGACCAATGGAAGAATAAGTACCCGCCTGGATGAACACAAAAACGCAGTAAAAAAGCTGGAACACACCTCCTCACTAGTCCAACACATGAAAACCACAGGTCGCAACATCAACTTCAATGGCACTAAAACCCTAGCCACTATAGAAAACCCCAACCACAGAATCATCAGAGAAGCCATAGAGATTGAAAAAAGACCTGACAGCATGAATAGAAGAGATGATTCCACCAGACTGTCAATCATTTGGAAGCCTGCACTCTCAAATAGAAAGATCTCCATGCCACAAGCCAGGCAAACACCTGGGCAAAAACACACCTCCTCACTAGTCCAACACATGAAAACCACAGGTCACAACATCAACTTCAATGGCACCAAAACCCTAGCCACTATAGAAAACCCCAGCCACAGAATCATCAGAGAAGCCATAGAGATTGAAAAAAGACCTGACAGCATGAATAGAAGAGATGATTCCACCAGACTGTCAATCATTTGGAAGCCTGCACTCTCAAATAGAAAGATCTCCATGCCACAAGCCAGGCAAACACCTGGGCAAAAACAGACTCCCTCTGATAGCTCCAACCCAAACACCCCCCCACCAGGCACCCAGGTGAAACCCAGCTTGCTAATGAATAGCAGCTTGCTAATGAAGAGCAGCCGTCCCTTCACACGGAGCCAAGCTGCACTGAAAGCCTCCAACACAAGAACAGAGTGTTGCCAGCCAATCAAAGCCACAAAACAGACAGAAGAAACCAGAAACACCAATCAATCAAACTCCAAGTCCAATGAACACAGATCCAGGCTCCCAGCCAATCAGAATGGACCAGCCTCAAATTTGAAACCAGGAATTAACTCTATACAGAAGCCTGAGGATGGCAGATGAGATTCTGCTGAAACGTTGCTACAACTTTAACAGAACTACAATGACGTGGGATAATACCCAAAGGAAGCTAAACAGCACATATATATATATATATATATCTTGGATTGTACTCAGAATGCGTCAAAGTTGTTTATTATTTTGCACATTCTATACAGCTCTTTCATAAATGTGAAATGTAGAGAGAAGTTGAGAGGAAGAATGAGTGTGGTTTAGTGATTAGATATGTGGCAAATAAACTATTGTTAACCACATGTTTCTGTACTCTCACAGTTTCTTTCTTCACAATATCTACAGTATTCAGTCCAAATATTTTAAAAGCCATTTGCAGGGCAAGAACTCATAAGAAACCAAGAAAAAAAAAGGCTAGAAGTACACAGAAGAGGAAAGTTGTTTTGAACAAGGGAATGGACTTTTGAGTTTTGGTTGATGTAATTAAAAGAATTTACGTCTTTTCCTCTCAAAGAGTCAATCTTTATTGCTTAGCCCTCCTTAGATGGCAGTAGAATTTAGAGCTGGGCCAGGTCAGGCTCTAACTCCTTGCTAAATGAAGAAGCAGCCACCTGTGCTGAGCCTGGCTCAGCTCTTATAGATGGATGATAGTCTGTTGACTCCTGAGTGTACAATAGACTAAGGGTCTCTGAAGCTCTCCTCTATAATCTCAGAATCAGAGGCCATCCACAACACAAAGGGTAATAATTGTCATTTACTTTGCTGAATTTTCCTGATAAAATTATGACTAACAATATTCAAGGTCAAATTATGACTCAGACAGATTATTTAATCTTATAAAAAGATTATGGTTTACCTTCTCATTCTAAGGCTATTCTGTAGGACAGTACAGGTTATAAAATAATAGGATTCAGAGACATTTCCAAAATGCCATGAAGGAAGAAATGTTGTATTTATTTTAAATATTTGCATAGCTGCTCATCATAAAGCCAAACTTTGGGTAGTTTACAACTCAACCATCAAAACAACATATACAACTAAAACCCAAAAGAAGAAAAACAAAACAATGCAGTGCCACACTTATTCCTGATGCAACCCTTCACATTCTCATTCTGCTCTGATGTCACCCAAACCCAGTGCCTGGGGGGAGAATCAGGTCACGAGTGCTCTCTGGAAAGTTAAGTAAATTAAGATCATCAGGAAGGGTGTTCCATAGGGCAGATGCTGCGATGGAAAAGGCACACATCTGAGGACTCACAAAGTGACAATGTTTAAAGGAAGGGACCTAGAATGTGCTGACTATCTACTCTGGGGGCAGATACCCTCAGGAAGATGCAATTCCTCAGGATAATAGGCTTCCACAGCAAACCAAGATTACATCAAAATCACATATATTCAGTGATATCCTGATGCAAACTCACTCATATATATTTGCGTACAAAAATATATTTATGTAAGCATGTAAATAATATATTTTGCATCATGATGCAACTTTGTCACTTGCCCCTACTTTTGCAATTTCCACCCATGGACACTTTTGAGGGTCTGAATTAAGCAAGTGAACCAACTATACAGTGCATGCACAAATTTATATCATAATCAAATATTTCTTTTATTTTAATAATAGTAATTATGTGCCTCACAATGAGATCCTGGAATTGCAGAAGATCTGATATTCTGCTCACTAGTGGCATTATACTTTAAATCTATGGGACTTTGGTATGCTGACCTGGAAAAACACTTGCACTTAATTTTCCATTATATATAAAACATCCAGGTTTCTCTGTGTCATTGCTAGAGAATTAAACACACGTGAACTCTTCACACTTTCTTGTACTACAGTGACTTTCAAATATTTTCCATTGTTCTAGACTGATGCTAAGGTCAAACTAGCAAATATATGGCAGCAAGCATCTCTCACTCTCAGAATTTAATCAAGGCAAAAAAACTAGTCTGGAAGCTACATAGCTTCCTTACTAAGTTTTCATACTGATTAACTGGAAAGACATGTAACAGAAATATTTAACTGCTTCTTCATGGAAAAAATTGTAGGGGAAGGGTTGCAACTCAAAGATCAAGTGTTTGAAGAACAGAAAAGCAAACTAAATGGAAGAAAAGAAATTTGGACCCAGAAATGCGAGCTTTGAAAGGCAAAGAAAGGAGATCTGATTTGCAAAAAATAAAGTTATAATTTTCCTCCTCCTGTGTACCGGAACACCACAAACAGCACCCTTACAGCCAGCTGAAATTCTGAAAGCCTTGGCAGCCCCCCTCCCAAATACCATTCCAGAATTTGGTTCTCAATTATAATTATTGAATACATGAATGAAGAACTATGTTAAATAATTTTTAAAATATTCTTAAATAATGTTAAATTGACATTGTTTACTAAATCCAGGCAAATTTAGCCAAATAAAATAATTAAACTAATGTGAATAAATAAATTAAATTACACAGAGTAAGGCTTCTAATCTACTGTTCAAAATCAGCTGCAATCTCATGCTGAAAAAAGCTGTATACTTCTGCACTATTCCTCAAAACAGAAGACTGTTTTCTCTCAAGAAATGTACTCCCACAAATGTAACTTGTTGGGAACCACATTGTTTACTGATGCCTCACAGGGCTGATGTAACAAAAGGCTGTGTTAGAGACAAATGTAAAGACAGTTTGTATTTTCTTCTATGCCTCTCTTTTTTCCCCTTTATATGGGCATCCCATTCTCTCACTTCATTCACCTCCTCTCACAAGAGCATTTTGTCAGAGAAAAGAAGTTTTGATTGTTTTCAAAATGAACAGACTGCATAAATTAGGACAAGACTATAGGTTTCCTACTGCTCATCTATCACCTCAATAATGTAATTGTAGCCCAATATGTTGGGCAGCCACCATGTTGAGGAGGGCTCCACCACAGACTCTAGAATGAGGTCATCCTGCATCTTCAGGCAGGGATTATTTCCACATAGCAAACTCATAATCAATGGCATCTGATCAATATGGCCATTAGGACTGTACAGTGCTTGGAATTCTATCCCAGGCACAGGCTATGTGCGTTGCACACTGAATGACTGGTGTAGGATTCTCCTCTAGAAATATTACTAAACAGGCACAGACATTTAAAGCCTCAGGGGATGAAGATTTAATTTCTAAGAAGAAGGGAGTTAGTAAAATCTCTGTTTAAGTGCATGAAGTCCAATTTAGAAATGTTTTTCTTACTTCAAGGTAAAATAAAGAAATGAAGGAAGATGAGAAATTTAAAAAAAGGAAAAACCAAAAAAAGGGAAAGGGGAAAAGAAAATACAAGCATAATATGTTGCATATAGGAAATCGTTCTGCCTAATTTTTAAAGATATAATTAAATCTCAACCACATGGAATAGTATTGATCATTCTTTCCATTACGTTAACAGGCAACAGTTCAGATACAAACATTCAGTGTATTTTGGTGATTCAAGAATATTAAACTAAAGTTTCACTGTCTTTCAAAGCAACAATAAATATAATCTTGCTTCCTGCCCCTCCCCTGATCTTTTCATTCAATTTTAAAAGTTTCCCTCAAATAGAAACTGGAAGTCATAGTCACTTGTTCTATCATTAAGATAGACACCTTGTTTGCCACTGTTAAATGTTCTTTTTTTATTTTGGTGCCATTGAGAATTAATTTCGCAAATGAGTAAAGAATTTATACTCCATTCACACAATAGCAAGAAGGTGGTAGAATTAGGCATTTATATCTTTCCTCTTATATTTTATAGGCCATTAAAAGAAGAGCATGATTTTAAAGTCATTAATTTTCTTGGGCTTCTAAGCATGGTCAAAGATAAATGTTTGTTGGTATCAAAAGATGCTCAGAAAAGCAAAAGGGGGTATACTTCTCTATGCACATTTAGATGAAATTATTTTATTAATCTAGCTAAGATAGTTTCTACTATATGTAGAAAGAAACTAAACTGTGATGGAGCTAAATAAACAGGTACTCCACCTGTTCAGATTGTATAAACAGTAGAAAATCCCAAACAGCTTAATTAAGTAGTATCCTGATTACATTCAATTTACCAGACTAGAAGTAATTTCATTTGCACTATTTGATGTAAATTAGTGTATTATCTTATTACCTGAGTCTAAATACGTATGTATATCAAATAAAACAACTGTAATAGAGGACAGTGTAGATATTTCTTTGCGTCTCTAACAAATGTTTTCTTATTTGTATTTGGTAATGCTTACTGCAGGATTTTATTATTTGAAGAAGATTACAGCTTTAAAGAATACTTTAATAATTGTATTGGGACCAGAACATTTGTTCCTTGAGAATAGAACATCACAAACTACTTCTATGGAGACATGAAGTAGCCACAATATTAAACTGATCCGATATTGATTTTTCATTTCACTACTAAATACTAAATACTAAAAGTATGACTACTTTTCATACTGCATACTGGGATTTTAACCAACATGCTCATTTTTAAAAAGATTAGTTTAGGGATTAAAGTGGGAATGGCAGTCACAGGTGAATAAGTCTTTGTAACTTGGAGATATGAGGGGGGAAATGTAACAGATGCTTGATTCCTTTTTAGAAACAGAAGAAGTCAAAATGCATCATTGATCACATATGCAATTCCATAGGTTACATAGTGTTTAATTGAAATTATACATGCAGTAATCAGTTTCTTGCTATCATCTGTTACAGAGCATACTTAATTCTTGCAGAGCATCAGATAGAATAGTGCCTGGCATGGTTTTCCCTCGCATGGAAGTAAGATGATTAGTGACTTACTCTGAAGAAGGAGTTGCCATAGTTGCCCTTTCTTTTATTGCTTGGACCCTGTCTGGACTACTTAGCCTTGAACTATGGTGTAAATGGAAGTGAATAAGAACAAATGAAACACACTTTGAATAAGCATCCTTCATGGGTTTGTGGAATGTTAAGTATGTCATCTAATCCTATAAGATTTCTTTGTATTTTTGTATAGTAAGGCTACTACATTACATACCCATTACGATTAGACTGTGGTTTTAAATTCAGCATTGAGCCGTTCTTTTTCTCATCCTGTCTTTTGTTTATATAAAAGAAGCTTGTTTTAGAAAGGATACATTAAATAGAAGTTCTTTAAGTGAACCTGGGGTCATGAATATTCCATGCCCATCCTTCACAAAAGCAGTGCACAAACTATAAGAGCATAATTTGCCTTTGGTGTCAAGATAAGTATTGATGCCTAAGACAAAGCTAGTTAGCCTTATCACCAATAGAGTTTATTGAAGAAAATCTTGAAATAGAAAAATAAAATGGGATCTGGTATATACTTGTTCAATTTCCCCGTGTTTATTAGTCTGGATATTGCAAGTTTTAAACATTTCAGAAAGCTGAACCATTTGCTCTACCTGGGAATTTTGGGTTATGTAGTCCAATATAATATCACATTCCCAGGACAAGGCAATATTGATGTAATTGAATAAGAATGTTTCCAGTTGTCGGTGAATACTTCTTCTGGGTCAGAACAAGGACCACCCAATCTAACATTCTATAACACATTGATATGCCAATTGGGAGGAGAACAAAAAAGAACACAATAACTCTAGCTAGTGTTTCAACATAATTTTGAATCTTTCAGTCATAAACCCACTGAATGACCCTGATTGATTTTTGCTATCTATCAGAGAGTCCTTTTCCACCAATCAGTCAATGTTACCCAACCATTCTTGAGTCAATATTAAACTATCCTGGCTTAACACTTTCTGCCTTCATTGGTAATCTCTATCCTCCTCTTTTGCCTCCGTTTCCAATCACTGGCAGCCTCCAGGACAATGGATGACTCAGCCTAGATTTTACAGATCTTTGTGCTGGAGTATTCAGTCAATAGGAGAACTATTTCTTTTTAATCCAGTAAAGCTAAAACATGAACTAGGATTGTTTTACTCATGGTCTGGGGACAGGATATGTAATGTTATAATGGAAATAGTATAGCATATAGTTTTGCCAGCGTCTATGGGCAAATATTCTTAATTTAGTTCACAGAATTCCATCCTAAAGAAACATTGGTGTCCTTTCTTTACAGGTTTGTAAATGAATATATTGTATTTAATATATAAAATTTGCCAGCTAATTAATCAATAATATTTCTTCTAGCTATATTCCATATTACTTGCTCCATAAACAAGGGAACTTGTTTTGAATAATTTATTTTTAGAATGTGTTTTAGTAGATAAACATGAAATAGTTTTCAACCATCATGCCAAGCAATAACCATGGCTCCTTTTTTCTAATCACTTTCTTACTTCATTTTCCACTCTTATGCTCTTAGGTATCTAGCTTGCCAACTTAATATATATATATATAAAACAAACACATGTATTTCCTTTATATTAAGGGCAATTGCATTATTTTTACTCCCTCAAAATTAGTGTTGAACACTTTTATTTCCAAATAATTATGGGAACATCTAGAATGTTGAAATTTTGTATTTTGTGTACTAATTGGGTGAGCTATTGTGTTTTTCAGAAGGGTGCTCAAAGAGAACATCAAAATCTTCCTAAAATGGTGCTGCAAGGGATTAAACAATCTGGCATTTTGGATCAAACAACCAGGCCTTCTCTGGAGAGGTGCTCATAAGTTATTGCATCCTAATTGAAGAAGCTGCTCAAGCTAGATAAAGGTTCCACACAGGGGAGAGATTTTAGCTCTAATCATGAAGGGAGGAAGGAGCCATTCTGTATCTGAAATAACCTGCCAGACACATACAGCCACTGCAATGTAATTAGTTGGCTTGGACATGTCAGACCCTATTTTCTCCTCCATTATACAATCATCAAATGTATGAATCATAAAACATCTGACATAACTTCTAACCCCACATCTTGCTTGCTGCAGGAATTCATTAAAATATCCTCAACAGTGGGTTCTCTAAGGTAACTACCTCCTCTACTTTCATTGTAATGCAGGTGCTAAAGGGACACATGCTATCTAGAGATGCAGTGATAAGAACAGCTAGTCTAGTTCATGGAAAACCATTTTCCTACTCTGGCCAGACCTCACATAGGATATTATGTCCAGTTTTGGGTACATTGTTCAAAAGGGGCAATACAAATTGGAGAGGGTGGACTTATTCTGTACTGCCCTAGAGGAATAATCAATTAAAATTGCAAGCATATACAGTAGATTCACATAGTAATTTCCTGATTGTAGAGACTGTTACCCAGTGAACAGATTGCTAAATGAAGTGGTGAGTTTTCTTTTCTTTAAGCTTTGGATTGTCATCTGTTAGAGATATTATAATGAGTTCTGCACTATATAGGGGATTGTATTACTTAACTTTCAAACTCTAAGGTAATTTACTACTCTACATTTCTATAATTCACTATATTTATGCTACTCCTCCAGTCAGGGACAGTTTACTATAGGTCTGTGAAGGCCATTCCATTGCTTAATAGCTTGTTTGCAGGAAACACTTCCTAACATTCAGATAAAACATCCCTTTTAAAAAATCACCTCACTTGTTCACATCTTGCCAACAGTTCCAATCCAGGTTCACCTCCTCTTGCATGTAGAAGTCATTTAGATATTTGCAGAATTATGTTATACTTGTTCAGTTTTATCTTTTGCAAGCCCAACTCCTTACACAAGCTGTAAAGCATGTGTGGCATCACAATAAAAACCCAGGCCTTTGTGTATTTGCATGTGACATGCAATACAGGTAAGGCAGGGCATAATTTGTCTTGTGATCCACAACACACATTAACATGGTTAAGGAAGGACAGGCATGCTTATAGTATTTGATTTCCTCACAGAACATAGTTCCACAGCTTTTCTTTTTATCATGGCAATTCTCCTTTAAACCTGTTCCACCAGTTACAATCCTCCGGATCAGAATACTCTCTAACCATTTTGTCCACAAATATATCATTAAAAACTTTGGTATATATTTTACTGAGATTAAGATATACTGCACACACAGCATCTCTTGATCTGTTAAACTGGTGACCTAGTCATAAAATTATAAAATTAGATTTGATCTTGACAAAAAAAATGGTGCAAAATGAATCCTACACTTTTCATAGTTTTTTTTTTTTTTAATTTGGACCCAAGTAGTTGATTTGGCCTTTCTTTTATCCATTTCCCATTATTAATCTTAACTGCTTCAATTAACCATGAAGAAAATATTGGGTACACCTGTCATGGAAATTATCAATGGAGCCTGAATAAATAATGGTAAGTACAAAAATGCTGTGCAGAAAGAAAGTCAGTCTGAGAAGAATTTCAAATGTAGAGTCTGGTAGCATGCATTTATTTCCCTACTCTACCACTGCCACCATGATGATGTGCATACAGTGCTGGAAACAAAATTGTGGTTTATTCAGGAAAAAGTCATGTATTAATGGATTCTGTTTAGAGACACTTGTCTGCTGACTCCTCCAGCAAGTGAGAGAGTGAAGAACCATGCAATGTTTGCATATCACATTATTTTCCCAATGTTGGCACCTAGGAGATGCTTGGATTGAAACTGCCAGAATTCTCAATAATGGCTCATACCTAGAGGGTATTTAGGATTAAGAAGCTGATGTAGCATGTTACTCCAACCAAAGTCCCCCCCTCTTGGAATAAACTGTAGGGGGAGGGAGAAGGAGAAGTACTATAAACTGGTAAAAATAACTTTTCCCCTTTATTTCACATTCCATTGTTGTTTGCTCAGGGCAGGGCAGGGCAGGGGCAGGGGAGCAAGTGATGAAATTCACATCATAATGCAAACCTCAAAGCTTATGTTCTTTCATTCAATTTTTGGCACACAAGTACAAAAGGGCAAAGTTTGCACTGTGATGTTATTGTGCATGTGTTGTCATTTTTCCATCACCTTGGCAAGCTGCAGAACAGTTAAACCCATGTCACACTGCACCAATGGGTGCAAAGAGGATGTAAAACGGACAAAAAAGCTTGCCATCCATTGGAAAACACGATGCATCCGTTGTGTACTCACTGCATACGTCTTTCATACGCTCTATCCGTCAAACATCCATCTACTGCTATTTCATCCACTCAAAAAGTTTTGAGCTGCACAAAACTTTTTGAGCGGATGAACTTTCCGCCGCATACGATGTACATCCGTGACACATATGGGCAACAAACGTTCTACGTCCGTTGTCATCTGTTACACGTCCGCTGTATCCTCTCGGCATCCTCTGGCCATCCGTGGAACTCACATAGAAAGGATGAAAGCGGATGCAGCTCGGATATAAAGTATTAAAACAGACAAAACGTTCATATATGGGATGTATCTCGGATATTTAGGATGTCTGGAGGATGCCTAGAGTATGTGGAAGGACACCTAGCGGAAAACTGACATTTCCTATAAAAAGGGGGAGGAAATCACCTGGATCTCACTATCAGTCCAGCAGCCCTGGTGTGCAGACCTCTTCAGCCTTGCTCTTACTCTTCCACATCATCCATTGATCTCCACCATGGATCATCATATACTCCTTTTGGTAGCCACCATCATTCAACACCAGAACCAGGCCCTCTTCAGACTGTTTCACCTTTTCTACGCAAGGAGAAGCAGACGTCCAAGAGCTGTCTGGGTCCAAAGATGGATCGGGAGAAGAGTGGAGTTTGGACTCTATGACAAGCTGATGGTGGAGCTGAGGAATGAAAACCCTCATGCATTCCAGCACTTCATGAGGATGCCACCAGCCATGTTTGACGAAGTTGTGGAGCATCTGAGACCCAGGTTGACCAAGCCAAGCACCAACTTTCGTCCCAGCCTGGACCCTGGGCTCAAGGTGGCACTCACTCTGTGCCACCTGGCCTCTGGAACCACATGCAGAAACATGCAGTATGCCTGGAGGGTGCCACACAACACCATCAGCATTGTGGTCAGAGAAGTGGTGCAGGCCATCATCGAAGAATACGTGGAGGAGCTCCTCCAGTGTCCCACCACTGAAGAAGACTGGAGAAAAGTTGCAGAGCAGTGATATCAGAGGTGAAACTTCCCCCACACTGTTGGAGCCATAGATGGAAAGCACGTGGCCTGCAAAGCTCCAGCCAACTCAGGGTCCAATTATTTCAACTACAAGGGCTTCTTCAGCATCATCCTCTTTGCCATGGTTGATGCTGACTACAAGTTCATGTACATCGATGTTTCAGGCAACGGGGCAGCTTCAGATGCCCAGATATACAACACCAGTTACCTCAAGGATGGGCTGGAATGCAACATCATCATGGGTTAATAATAAACTGTATGACTTTATTCAAAAGCAAAATGACCCAAGTAAAGTGTCTTAAGCAAAGATAAAGTGAACGGGTAACAACTCAATCTCTGGCACTCTTCTCAGTCACTCTGAGGCATGCCATGGTCTCACATGTAAGGGGGCCAGGACTGTGGAGGTGGCTGTTGCTGGAGTGCTGGTCTGAGGCGCCATTGGGTTGCCTGGCCCTGAGAGTATAACAGGAGATGGTGTGTGCAGGAAGCTCTCAGAGAGCTGACTCAGTCCCGTGAGGTTGAGAGGCCCTTCATAAAGTACCTGGGATGTGAGGCCCAAGACTGATGACAGATGTTCTGATGAAGGGCTTGGCTGTGGGGTGGAGGAAGGAGTAGTATAGTGGGGCTGTCTGGTCTGCAGCTTAGTCAGGTGAGGCATCTGTGGCATCTGAGGCGTCCGAGGAACCTGGGCCTGGACTGGGAAGGGCTGCCTCTGCTGTGGGAAGTCCTGGTAAGTGGTAGGCTTGGTAGGCGAGGGGCTGTTGAAATCCGTGGAAGGGCTGTGACATCGCCTGGGGTGGAGGAGCAGACCTGGAGTGGGTAGGAACAGGTTCAGTTGGGCCTGGAGGGTGGTGCAGAAGAGCTGTGATCCTCTCCTTCATCACCTGGTACTGGGCCTCAGACATATCCATGAGGGTCTGGCTCACGTAGGTGATGAAGGGCTTGCAGTTTGAGGATGGTATGTTGAAGTGGACCAGCTGGGAGAGGAGATCTGTGCTGGCTTTGATTGTGTCCCTGATCTCCAAGAGGACAGTGTGGCTCTATCCCTCCGGTCTGCCTCTCTGCCTGCTTTCTCTGGAGGTGGAGCTGGGGGTGGGGGTGGGTTGGTCTCTGGTGGCTGCTTCTTCTTGCTCCATCTGAGACAGGGGATCCTCCATGTCCTCCGGCATGGGAAGTGCAGCTGTCGGGGGGGTCTCTGTCATGGGGCCCTCCAAAGACACCTGCCTGGACAAGGTAGCTGTCTCCTGGCTGGAAGAGGAGTGGCTCTCTGTGGGCTGTCTGAGGGAGAGGGTTGACAGAGGGGCTACTCCTTGGTGGCAGATCTCACCCTCCAGGAAGCTGCACCTGGCCATGACATAGTCTCCCGGTCAGTGAGCTTGACAGCGGCCTGCCCGGATTTCTTCAGGTGCAGCTTGCCATACCAGGTGTGCATGTGCTTCCACCATCCAAGGAGTACATCTGAAGTGTAGCCCAGGCTCTCCGCCTTCTTCTCCATGCTGCCTGCTTCCTCTTGGTGTCGCAATAGAGCCTGTGGCCCTTCCTCCACAGGTACTCGTTCTCCCTCAGCCATTCCAGCACCTCCTCCTCATGGTCTTCGAAAATGGAGTACTGTTTCCTCTCTCCCTTCTCCTTGCCTTGCCTCTTTCTCCCTCTGGCAGGGGCTTCAGGGCCTTCAGCAGCAGGAGAAGCACCACCAGGAGCAGCAGCAGGAGAAGCAGCACCAGCACCAGCAGGAGAAGCACCAGCAGCACCAGCAGCACCAGCAGCACCAGTAGGAGAAGCACCAGCAGCAGCAGCAGCAGGAGGAGAAGCACCAGCAGCACTAGCAGGAGAAGCACCAGCAGCACCAGCACCAGCAGGAGAAGCACCACCAGCAGCAGCAGCAGCACCACCACCAGCAGTTTCAGAGTCAGCGCCAGGGGGTGGGATGGTGGTTCTGTCCTTCTTGCCAGGGCTGGCAGGAGTAGGCACAGGCTTTCTCTTCTTCCCCATGGTGTTCTCTCAAGATGTCTCTGGCAGCAGGTCTTTCCTCTGAATGGTGACTGCTTGCGATCTGCATCCTTTTATATCTGCGGAGCTTACGCAATTCATCCTCCCCGCATGCGCAGTGAACGCTTTGCATCCGCTACGCATCCACTATGCATCCTATAGGCATCCGTGATGCATCTGCATCATTCGCTACACATCCGCTACGCATCCGCTCCTTCCGCTATGCGTCCGCTTCGCTATTCTCCCCGGAAGCCCTGCGGATGTGTCATCCGCTTCCATCCGCTTCCATCGGCTAGGCTTCCTACGAACATCTGCTTTACATCCCTGCTACATCCTCCCCACACCCGTTCCTTTCCGTTTCCATCTCCCACCATCTTTTCCTTCATAAATTGCTAACATGCGGGTTATCTCCCTGCACTCACTTGTTAATAGCTGGAGATGCAAACGCCCCCAAGATT
>BLBF01000083.1:1168441-1190144 GCA_015471245.1 Laticauda colubrina | reverse complement strand
GCTGGTTGGTATTTATTTTTGATGATTTCAAGAGTTTCTTTTATTGGGACTTGAGTGAATAGTGAAACCACGTCGAAACTTACAAGCAGATCTTCTTGTTCTACGTGTAGATCTTTGATCATTTCTAAGAAGTGGTATGAGTTTTGTACATATGAAGCTGCGGTTTCAGCATGGGGCTGTAGTTGTTTTGCTAAGTATTTAGCTAGGTTTGTAATGGTGCTCCTATGGAGCTGACTATGGGTCTGAGAGGTATGATTTCTTTGTGTATTTTTGGGAGGCCGTATAATTTGGGGCATCTAGAAGATTTTTCTCTTGGGAGGATTGTCTGTTGGATTTCTTTGCTTATGTGGCTGGTTATAATTTTCTTCTTGGTTGATTTTTCCAGATATGTGGTTGGGTCTGTGTTTATAGTGTTTATATAACCCACCCCGTTAGTTGATCTTTGATCACAAGCAGGTATTTCCAACCCCCCTTTTCTGGCAACTCAGTGAAATCAATTTGTGCTCTTTGAAAAGGCCAACCCACTAGGGGTCGCCCTCCCATCTCTTTCTTGCGTGCCGCTTTCTTATTTACTTTCAAACAAATCAAACATTTCCAGCAGATGCTCTGAGCTACTGTCCACATCCTCAGACTCCAATAGTGAGGTTTAACGGACATAATCAAGGCCTCCGTTCCCCAATGTCCTCCTTCATGAACTTTCTCCAATATTCCCCTCATGACAATGGGTGACACCACCTTGACTCCCTCCGATGTCTTCCATCCCTCTGGGGTTTTGACACATTCCTCTTTCTCCAACTCCAACTTTTCCTTTTTCTCTGGCTCCCATTCCTCCCTCTCGTCCTCCTTTTCCAGTATTGGTATAGATACCATTACCAACTCTATCTCCCCTGCAGCTTCCTTCGCCCATTTTTCCCCCCTCAGTTTCCCACAACCTCCAGTGTGTTCCCCTTCTGATGTGCGTTCACATGGACAATGATACTCGGCTGGGAAGTTACAATGCCTCTAAGGCTTGTTCTACTAACTGCACTTGCTCTATTTGCTTCCCATCCACCTTGATATACCCTCTTTCTTTCCAGATTTTCCCAAACGTGTGCACCACCCCCCATGCATACTTGGAATCAGTCCAAATCGTTACTTCCATCCCCTCAGCCAATTCCAAAGTTCTGGTCAGGGCAAGCAATTCACATTTCTGGGCTGACCAAGCAGCTGGGAGTGACCCTTTCTCTATTACCTCACCTTTCCCGGTTACTGTTGCCAACCCAGATTTTTGCTTTCCATTTTCCACCCTGCTAGATCAATCTATAAACCACCTCTCTCCCTTCTCCAGTGGAGTCTCTTCCAAGTCCTCTCTAACCTTCATCATGAGATCCACTTGCAATAGACAATCATGGTCTTCCGGTTCCCACACCTGCCTTCTCCCCTCCAAGAATTCTGCTGGATTTAGATTCTTGTCTGTTCCTATCACCACATCAGGACTGGTTCTCAAAATGGTTTCATACTTCAATATCCTCCCTTCGGTCATCCAAGTGGTAGCCAGTTGGCTCAACACTGAGTTGACCTGATGAGGTGATGAGACCTGATTTTTGCTCTCCACCACCAACATCGCTGTTGCTGCCACAGCCTGAACACAAACTGGCCATCCTTTCACAACCGGCTCCAAACCCTTGCTTAGGAAGGCTACCGGCTGGTACTCCCCCCCCCCTTTTGGGCAAGGACTCCAACTGCTGTTCCCTGAGCCACCGCCACATACAAATGAAATGGTAATTTCAGGTTTGGCAAGGCTAAAACCAGAGCTGTTGACAAAGCCTTCTTCAGTTCTTCCCACCTTTCACTATCTCCCTCCTCCCATTCTATGTGCCCTCCCTTTCCAGGAAACTTTCTCTGCAAAAACTGTGCCAACACTGTGAATTGGTCTACCCAGATTCTGCAATACCCCAATAATCCCAATGCTTTCCGCACCTCTGTCTTGTTCCTGGGAGGAGCCAAGCTCATGATCCCCTTCACCCTTTCAGAGTCCAAGGACCTAATCCCCTGCTGAATGTAATGTCCCAAATATTTCATCTTTTTTTCAACAAACTGAAGCTTCTCTTTTGAGACTTCAGCCAATTCAACAGACTCATAGAAGCCGCTCATTCAATTCCAATCTCACCTCTTCCAAAATCTTGACCTCTTGGGATTTCCCACTCACCCCAACCACGTTTAATGTCTGCTTTGACCTGCATGCTCCCTCTACCGGATCGCATACAGATGTCC
Organism: Laticauda colubrina; assembly: GCA_015471245.1. NCBI lineage: Eukaryota > Metazoa > Chordata > Lepidosauria > Squamata > Elapidae > Laticauda > Laticauda colubrina. The sequence goes on along the minus strand of BLBF01000083.1, from coordinate 1,187,891 downwards.
GGCTTGCACCGGTGTCGATCAGGAACAGCCGTTCCTGATGGTCAGGACCCACTAACACATTTACCAATGGCTCCCCATGGGTCCCTCTTGGGGAGCCGGAACCTCCCTAATTGTATAGGGCATAGCTTCGTTCCTCCAGGGTTTTGGGACATTCGTGTGCAAAATGTCCCTCTTTCCCGCATCTGAAGCAAGTTCTACTCTGGGACGGCCGTTGGAATCGACCGTCTTGATTGCCCCCTGGACCTTCTCGCCTAACTGGGGGTCTCCACTCCCTGCTGGGAGATCTTTCATCTCTCCACCTTGGCCTCGGATCTGACATCTGGTTCTCCCTGTTTTTCCTGACTTCATTCTTGGCTGCCGCTTGCACAGCAGCTACCATCATCTGAGACTTCTGTTTGGTTTTAACTGAGTTTTGGTTCACAAAAACTTGTTGGGCTGCTCTCATCAAATCTGTCATGCCCAAATCAGTCCATCCCTCTGTCTTCTTGAACTTTTTCTGAATAACTGGCCATGCTTTGGTGAGGAATTACATCTTCAGGAGAGTCTCGAAGGCAGGGGTTCTGGCTCCACTCCGGAGTACTTGGTTAACCCTTCATGGAGCCGAGCACAGAAATCCCCCGGGGACTCATCCTTTCCTTGTGTTATTTCAAATGCTTTGGTCAAGTTTTTCCCTTTAGGGATGGCCAATTTAATTCCTTCAATGATCATGTGTTTCATATCTCTCATGTGCTCCCTATGAGCGTTATTATTGATGTTTCAATTTGGATCGGCTATGGGGAACTTTGTGTCTGCAGCCACTGCTCCCTGTTGCCCTGCATGTCTCCTATCCTAGGCAGCCATTGCTGCCCTCCTAATGAGGTTTCTCTCTTCGGGGGTGAAATGGTGTCCCAGAATATACATCAGTTCTTGGTATGTGTATTCATTGGGCCCCAGAAACAATTCCAACTGTTCTGCCACTTCATGAGCTTTCTCATGGAGTTTCGGAAGGGTCTTTTTCAGATCCTGTAACTCAGCAGATTTTATGGGGACAGCCACAAAAATGGTGACTGGATTCCCCTGCACATTCATGCCATTTGGGACTTCTCTGACTGGGAAGGCCGACACGGGATTGGCCGACCTTCCTCCTAGAGGCAAATCCTTAAGGTCCTTGTTTAATTGAGCCAGTTCCCTTCTGAGTCCTGGATATGCAGGTGGAGGTGGAGCCTGGGCAACTGGAGCTGGCAAGGGTGGTGGTGCCAGGACTGCCGGAGCCGATGCTGGTGGACTCCCCATCCAGTCCTCAGTTTCGCTTTCCTCCACCTTGCTGACAAACTGTCCTACTTCTGTTTCTGGTGGAACTGGACCTTCAAAGTGAGCATGATACCATACCTTCACATAGGGTATTTGCTCCTTCATCTGGTGTTTCACTATATACTCTTTCAACTGAGTTATCCAGTACGTGCTGGTATTCCCTTCGGGATCCCAGTGGTAAGGAAACTCAGGGTCTAGTAGGGGATACTTTAGCCACCTATATTGGCATAGGTAGATCATTTTCTTTTTCTCTAGACTCTGAGTGTAAGTCCTCAGATGGGGCAACGACCATTGTTGTAGTAGTTGACCCAATGGGGAGTCAGTCGGAATCAGCCTTCTTGGGGTCTTTTCTATCTCAATACCTGTTCCCTCTTGGAACGTCTCACACTTGCTTTGTCCCTTTCCCATTCCCCACGCTACCCGCCAACAATCTCCCAGGGATTCCCAACTCAGGGATTTACACTGTCCTCCAGCAGTCGCTGGATTCCCAGAGTTTAAGGACAGTATATCCCTTCTTCTATCCCGAAAGGCAACAAACTCACCTGATACACCCCTGGTCTCCTGGAGACGAAAGGAGTGTGGGCGTCTCCACATTTTTATACCCTAACTGTCCACCCCCTTGTACGAGGGCTTGGCTCACATTCTTTCTGTTTTCAAATTGACACATATATTTCGTAGGTTTATGCTGGCTCCCTATCTAGCAAAAGCAGTTACACAGTTTCTGACATCTCAGCACTTTATTACAATTCCTCATTGTTCTCGACTCATCTTGTTTTTTTTTCTCTTGTGCACAAACTGGAACACTTTCTTATTTAGCAGAGCTATTGAGTTTGAGACACACTTCCTTATTTAATTCAATGGGCCATCCAACATGACTTTGATTCTGCTCACAAGTTTGAATACCCCTGCTATAGAACAAGGAACCAATTTTTTTCCTTGTTCAGAAAAAAAATTAAATAAACAAAAAACAATCTGAGCAACTTCAAAATTGTAGGATTGATGTTCACTCCCAATGAATAATGTGATGTTTCATCAACAGAGTAGAAAAAATAGTCCTGACCGAAGAATGGAGGTTCACTTGCCATTCAATCCTAATTAATGAAATGGAGGCAGTCTCCATCGATTGTTCTTTATTTGAGTGCCTTTAACCCAACAGTATGAAAGCACTCCATGTTATAATCATCCACCTTCTAGCTGTGTCATGAGGCAGCTCAATTCCATTATCATTTCACTATGGGGCCATGCTTTAGCTATGTCTCCAGGTAACAGTGTGAAGCAAAACAGAGGAAGCACAAGTGAGATAATGAAAATAGCAGCAGCAGGGCAGTCAAGGAGAATAATATAGCTGTATTTCTCTTGGAACTGCTTGATTTGAAGCTCATCATATCCATTAGGAGTCAATAATCAATGGTGGGTTTTAAAATAATAGGCCATTTCAGAAGTTTCACGTTATAAAAAAAGGATGGAGAATGAGATTCTTTTCTTATCACAATACTTCCATGTTCTGTTTTAAAACTGCATGGGATCTCTATGTATCTATCATGGCTATCATGCATGACATTGGGAATCTCACCTGACAAGCTCTCTCAATCAGACACTAGCACTAATTACTGGCACACAACTTGTGAAATAAATGTGTTTGCCACAATTTGTAAACTTGATTGTGCTTAGGTTCTTCTCCAGATAATCATTCTGGTTAAAACTTCTCCAACCCAAAATTTTACAAAATAATATAGATGGAAAGATAAAGATAACATGACACAATGACATACTTATATAAACAAATAAAAACAAACAAGTACTGCTCATTGTCATGCTTTACACTGCAAATGTCAGCCAAGACCCATTAGACTATTACATGTACTAATGGCCTTTGTATGGGGAGTTCTTTACCTTAGTATTTTTACAGTTATGCAAAGCATCAGTACATAACAGATCAATACAACAATATTTCAGATGACATCATGACTTTTTTCTGCAATGTCTGCACTTCTAACTTTACTGGAAGCTCTAATACAGACTTGGCTGATCATCTTAGCACAAAGCCTTTTTATTTATACTCTATTACAGATAAGATCATGTGTCCTCATCATTCTTCTCCCAATGACTATGATTTTCATTTGAAAACATGTGCTTCAGCAATACATTAATCTGAGGCAAAAAAAAAATTAGATAATATTGTGTAGGGCAAAGATTTGTTCATGAAGTTGGAAGGTGGAGAAGAAATGACTTGCAAATTCTTCTTCAGTGGGAAATTTAAACCTACTGACATGCTCTGATGCATTCAGGCTGAGACATGTGACTTTGTGTTGTATTCTTTTAGATTTCTTTATTCAGGTAGAAAATAATAGGTTGCATCAAGGCTCAAAGAGGCCATCCATGTTGAAATTGAACAGCACTCTCCCAACAGAGGGAGGGTGATACAACATCATCTATCTCCAATGTCCAACCTAGTCCTTTCAACAGTTCCAAAAAGGCTCCACACACATTTGCACCAATCAGGTGATGACACAGATACACCTCTAAATGACCTTAATGAGTGGCTAAAGGAATGCAAATGTCCAGCTGTCTGCAATGAGTATAAATCCTTCCATTCCCCAGCATCCAGTCAGAGCTGAAAGAGTTTTGGGATGAGAAATGAAATGACTTCAAAGAAAAACCAGAAAGTCCACAAACAAGTACCTTTGGGGTGACCAAGACTCAGGGTTACAAAAGTAAGCATATCCTAGTCTGTAATTTACTGCAGTCACCTCTCCCCTCAAAAATGAGTATAGGGAGGGGAAAAAAGTAAAAACCATCTCTTGTTGAATATAAAGGGAAGTGGAGAGGACATTTCTGTTCCAAGTATCTCATTTTCTATAACTATTTCATGCCCTCAAAATTCTGTTCTGTGCAAGGAATCTCAAATCTGTTCCATTTTAATTTTTTTCCACTTTACCCCATGGTAGAAGACAAGTATTGTTATTATGACTGGTCTCTGCAGGTGACAGGCAACATAACCCTTTTCTGTAAACTTAGAGATGAATGATCCAGTAAGCAAGGGATCCAGTTCTTCTATGGATATGTAGAAGGAAGGAATTTGATAGATATGGTTTCTAAAAGCTATTGATGACCTTCCTGAGATATGTCAACAACTCATTCATAGGAAGTCTTTGAAAGATCCAACGAATCCTTGCAAAATTATTCTTATGCTTGGAGGTCTTTGAAAAATTAAAATCTTCCATTTCTGGGGAAAGCAGAGAGCACTGGGTGAATGATTGAATGGGAAGCTAACACCAGAGAATCAAGGCACAGCTAGTTTTATTATATATACTAGAATTTGTATATAATTACTTGCAATCAAGTAATTAAAGCAAAATTACACACACATACACAGTATTTTTGTGTATGTGTATCCATATCCCAGGTTTTAAATCTTAACATCTATTTTTCCTGCCTATGTACTCTGGACAGAGAACCCATTATTTTTCAGGAAATACTGTCATTGACATCTGTATAGTGTTGTAATAACAGAAGTATCTGATCTCAAACTATTTGCATCTGACCTTGGTCTTTATAACCTTCACATTATGCTTATAAACCTAACACCTGTGTTTTTAATGATTGTTCAGCTGCAAAATAATTTGTTCCCACAATGTCATCCATTTTTGTGAGCTATTTCTGACTTTGCTCCAGTTTATTGGTTTTAAGCTAATTTTTCTTTTGAAAAGTTGAAGTATTCAGGCTTTGTTTTTCCATTGTAGGGATTTTTTTCTTGCTTTGCCATTACACAACCATTACAAGTACACAACAGGTACAAAGATACTTGTCTCTGTCTTCTTCTCCAAGAGAGGTTCCCTGTGCTATTTCTGCAGCTGGTCTCTAAGTAGGAACATTGCTTAAATTTTATTTTCCTTTATTCCTACCTCCCAAATTCAACCACTATAACAATGTGCATTATGGTCAGACCTAGTGCAAAAAGCACTTTATTATATAAGTGCTAACATGATGTTGTATTGTGTTGTTTCAGAAGTTACAGAAGCTTTTTAATGGAACTGTGTGTTCACATTTTGGCTAGTAGAAAGTTTTGGGGAACTTCCAGTGGATCTATTTCCATTTTTTACTCTCTGTATTCTTCATCATTGCTTCTCTAAATCGCATCCTTAGTCCTGAGATCCAAGAATAGATAATCAAATATTTTGGAACAAAGGACAGTAGCTCTTTATTTATATTTTTGTTATACCATGATTGTAGGAGTTTTGGGGGGATGATATTCATTGTAATAGTAAGAGGACTGAACAAATGGCATTCTGTAGGTCAGTAAGTGTTCATTGGGTCATGGGTGCTTTTTATAAGCATTAGAATTACAAATATATAGGCATGATAACGATCAAAAATTTCAAACCTCAAATTTGTTTTGTGAGGAACTGAGTGATGGAAATGCTGGTGAAACTTTGTAGTCAACATTTATTCTGTGTTATGCTTATTGTAAATCAGTTTGGGGATTCTTATAACAAGAGCTTGCATATAATTGTCTCCAATAAGTAGCCAAAATATAACAATGTTTTGAAAATTATTTCAATGTAGTTTGCTCCCAAATGACTGAGTATGCAATATAAGTTGGGAATATAAGTGGAACATTTTGCCATTCAGACCTCAGCTCCAGAGTCAATGAACACTGAAAGTGAAGTCAAATCAATTATTCGGCTGAGTGGTATCTCTCTAGACAGGTAACAGCTTTTCAGGGTCCTAGACAATGTCATTCTATCTAAAGTCTACCACCATTAAAAGCAAAACAAAAAAATGGGACTGCTATTTAAAGGCTAGGTCACACTGGCCGACGGATACAAAACATATGCAAAAAGGACACAGCGGACAAGCAAAATTTCAGGGGTGGCTCCATCCGTTGTTATCTGCTCTCAAAAGTGGTGAAAATTTGCATAAACAGAACGGAAAAGAACGGAAAGGAATGGACAGGGTTTAGTACGTAGTGAGGATGGAAAACGGATGTTCGTAGGAAGCCTAGCGGATGACAGCGGATGGAAGCGGATGACACATCCGCAGGGCTTCCGGGGGAGAATAGCAAAGCGGATGCGTAGCGGAAGGAGTGGATGCGTAGCAGATGATGCGGATGCATCACGGACCCTATAGGTAGCATAGCGGATGCATAGCAGATGTATAGTGGATGCAAAGCGTTCACTGCGCATGTGGGGAGGATGAATTGCGTAAGCTGCGCGGATATAAAAGGATGCAGCTCGCAAGCAGTCACCATTCAGAGGAAAGACCTGCTGCCAGAGATATCTTGAAAGAACACCATGGTTCGTCAGGGAAGAAGAGGAAGCCTGTGCCTACTCGTTCCAGCCCTGGCAAGAAGGACAGAACCACCATCCCACCCCCTGACACTGACTCTGAAGCTGCTGGTGCTGCTGGTGCTTCTCCTGCTGCTGCTGCTGGTAGTGCTTCTCCTCCTCCTCCTGCTGCTGCTGTTGTTGCTGCTGCTGCTGCTTCTCCTGCTGCTGCTTCTTCTTCTGCTGCTGCTGCTGGTGTTGCTGCTGCTGGTTCTTCTCCTGATGCTGGTGGTGCTACTGCTGCTGCTGCTGCTACTGCTACTGCTGCTGGTGTGGTGACCAGCCCCAAGGCCCTCAAAACCCTGCTGCTGAAGGCCCTGAAGCCCCTGTCAGAGGGAGGAAGAGGCAAGGGAAGGAGAAGGGAGAGAGGAAACAGTACTCCATTTCCGAGAACCATGAGGAGGAGGTGCTGGAATGGCTGAGGGAGAACGTGTTGCAAAATTTTGCGAACTATAAACCAGTTCAGTCCGGAAATAAGTTGCGTGAGACTGAGTTCCAACAACAAACTCTTTATTCAATTCAGTAAAGCAATGGTAACGGAAGTATAGCCCAAGCCGCAGCAGCCCTTAATATAGCGGCTTGCTCGTGGCTTGTGGCCTATGACACCACTTTAAGGGTTCCCGCCATCCGGCGGGCCAATCGGATTGTTTCTCTAATGGCCAATCCAAGAACGGTCTTTTCGGCCAATCAGAATAGGGAACTTGGAGCCTACCAAGTTCCATACATAACAAAACCGGGGTTTAAAATGTTGATGTCCAGTGTAGTTGAAATAAAGCAAAATGAATAGCTACCCTAAGGTTTAAGTCGAAACATAGCAAAAGCACAATTCATCAGCTATTGTTCCTGTCACTTCAGTAGGATTTTGTCAGGGGAATAGAGAGATTGCATTAGCCTCATTCCAGCAAGTTCATGAATAATTGAATGAACACAGGCTTTTTAATATATTCACATGATCACAGCCCAAACTCGTTCTTGGGAACAGTAACTGTTCTGCAAGTAATAGCAAATCTATTCAACATTTAGTATATAGGACTGGTTGGTTTAAGAAAGACTAGGCAACAGCAATAACATCACTTGGAATTTGAATTTCCCTAAAATTAAACTCCCAAAAAGAACAATCCATCTCTAGTAACCCATTAAGTGGAATTCTAGTATTTATCAACAGCCACCAGAGTTTTCCTTCAAAGAACAGAATAAAGCAAGGATCACTATCCTATTTTCCATTTTTTTTTGTTCTATGTACAAAAAAAAACAAATAAAGTTTAAAGCTACAAATAACCAATAACTCTTTTGAGTCCACCCATGCTAATAACCCAGAGTTTTGTTTCCAGAGACTCGGAAGTTTTTTGCCTTTTGATATACATTGATATAGAAATATACCATAAATTCTTTCCTACAGTATGTGTATTTCCCTTTTATCCTTTTTTCCAGTTATGTGATAAATGTTTACTATTCTGTAAAAGATAACATCAAACCATATTTTTATCAGTGATCTGACAAGCATATATGCTTTCTCAGATTTGGATATTGGGGTTGACTGAGAATGTACTGGATACAAACTAAACCAGAAATTACAGTACTTTTCCAACCATAAGAATATGGGCTCTTCTACAAGAACCCTAACAATGTCGTCCATAGCAACATTAGAAGGGTCTTCAGTCTAGGTTTAGGATGCCATTTTTTCTGACAGTATGGACATTTATATCTTGGGTGTCAATTTTATTTTCTCACTCAGTACTTTTATATATTGAATGCGCTCTCTGATTCTTATGTAGGAAAGAGATTATTTTTAAAATTTTCTTTTAACATATTCCCTCCCTTTTACAAAATGTCTGATAGGCATTCTTCATTTGGAGATTTCTGCTGTTTAGAATCTTGGGGGCGTTTGCATCTCCAGCTATTAACAAGTGAGTGCAGGAAGATAACCCGCATGTTAGCAACTTATGAAGGAAAAGATGGTGGGAGATGATCCTGGGCTAACAATGTCAGCAACTAAAACACAGCAGTGAGTGTAGTGAGATTTTCAGCTCGAATCCCAGTGAAGCCAAGATACTTTTATACATATGAAGTCAACATCAATCCATAACTTATCTCTCTCTCCATGTAATCCCTTTTCACTGCTAATCTGAGTTGTTCAAAGCAGAGTGCCTTCAGATGGACTTTTTTTCCAGCCTATAAATTGTCTTTGCATTGTTCTGTCCTATTTCTGAAACCATTTGAAGTCCCCCCTCCCATTCTTATTGCAGCTCTTATCAGCCACATTATTTGTTGCACTAGATTCAGATAGGTTTATAGGTTTAATTTCAAAGTCTTGATAGCGGAAATCCATTTCTTTCTGATGTTTTTGGTTTAATTCTGCAGAGCTAGTAGGCCCTGCTAGCGCTCACCTACTTGTACAATTAATTCCATCATGAAATCTTCATAAATAATATATTGAAAGATGAGCTTCAGGGAGATTGAGATTCGCCAATATGTTTAAACCTCAGCCTAGTGAAGTGGAGAATGTTAAAAACACAGCATTTTTTATCTGCCACTGAGGACAGAAAGTTATATTTCTTAGCATGAAAGTGAATATTTAAATATTATCAAAGTGGATTATCTAGGTTGCCTTTTCACAACCCTGGCAACATTAAGATGGGTGGGCTTCAACTTCCAGAATGCCCTAGGCTGGCACTAGGGAACATTGTTCTGAGTTAATGAAAAAAGTTGTCATACAAAGGGCCTTCTTCCCCAATCTAATATCCTCCAGGTAGCATAAGCTTCTGCTCTAATTTTTTGATAGATGATGGCTTCCAAATCTGCAAGGCAAGCAGCTACAGCTGCTTTACCTGATGTGACAAGGGACAGATAGCTGATCAGTTCAGCTATTCTGCTATGTCTACTGTTGCTGAATTAGCACAATTCCTGCTAAATTCTTTCATGCTTGTTTAATTTCAGCAAGTAAATTACAAAATCCTTCTCAAAAGGCAGTAAATCTTCTGTCAGGTGGTTAATATAGTGCTTCCCCTCACTACAATTGAGTGTAGGAGAAAGGGTGGAGGAGGGTCACTCCAGGGCCATAGTAGTGGTGGTCTTGAGCCTCATGAAGTTGTGGCTCCGAGCCCCATATCCTCAGCCCTTTAGTTACCACAAATTATAACTTCCTTGCCAGAACCCTAACTTTACATATTTTTGTAATATCTGCCTGAAGATTCTTTCCTAACCACATGGTGCAGCTTTCTTCTCATCACTAGTTTGTGTCTGATGCCAGCTGATTCTGGAGGCTTCTGGTCTCTTATGAAGTAATATTTTCCATTATTTCCCAAAGGAAGCCTTCCAATCTGCATGACAAGTGGTGCTTCAAAGTTGGGGCAGCTTTGCCTCCTTTCCAGCTGGAAGATTGCAGTGAGAAATATAGAGCTGTCAAGATGGCTCTGTATCACCACTATATGAAGGACAGTGAGTGGCAACTGGATGTCGGACTGCTGATGGGAGGAGAAAGCCATTCATGATTTACTGCATCTAAAGCGGTCCCCTAAGAAAGCACCACTCATCATCCTCATGTCTGAGGTGGAGTGCAAGCCATCCATCAGGCCAGAGCAAGCTTATCCTGTCATACTCTATGCCATCTCATAGACACATTGAAGGCACATCGAGATGGACTACACATGGAAGAGGAAACTGATGTCAATAGCAGACTGGGTAGCAATAGCAGTGGAAGAGATAGTATCAAGTGTACCTTATCAGCAAAGAAAAAGTGGACTTAATTTTTTTTCTAGTGATTGCTCAGATTTCTGTAGCTCTGCTATGGTTGGCTTAGTGGTGTGAGAGCAGGAATAGAATTTCTTCCTTCTTTCCCTCCATTCTTCTTTCTTGCTCCACTGCTATGGTCCTTATTGGACCCCCATACAAATTTTTTTTAAAAAAGTTTAAAGGCAGGGTTAAGAAGAGAGGTAAGAGAGAAGTTGGGTGTCCTTGTGCCTATAGGTTTCAAGATGAACATCTTCTTGAGTGGTTTCATTCACATGCTTTATGTGAACATTGCAACATTTATTGAATAACATGCAACAAAATCAGTGTCCTATTCAAAAGTAGTCCTTGAGCACTTGATTCACAGCCTATTTCCTCCAAAACTGAACTTAAAGCCCCTGTTACACTGCACCAACGGATGCAAAGAGGATGTAAAACGGACAAAAAAGCTTGCTATCCATTGGAAAACGCAATGTACTCACTGCCTCCATTTTGCTTCCTCTCTATCCGTCCAGCATCCGTTTATTGACGTTTCATCCACTCAGAAAGTTTTGAGCTGCTCAAAACTTTTGCACAGAAAATGTATCCAATTCATCCGTTCTGCATCCGCTAGGCATCCGCTAGGCATCCGTTCTGCATCCATTATGCATCCGCTATATCTGCTAGGCATCCGTTCCGCATCCGTGCAACTCGCATCCGCTCGGACGCAGGGAGGAAGCAGAACAGACATGGAACGGATGCAGAACGGATGCCTAGCGGATGCAGCATGGAAACAAAGCATGTAAAATGGAAAAAACGTCCGCAGAGGGGACCTATCTCGGATATTAAGGATGTCTAGATGATGCCTAGAGGATGCCTAGAGGATGCAAAGGGACACCTATACTGCCTATAAAAAGGGGGAGCAACACATCTGGATCTCACTTTCAGACTAGCAGCCCTGCTGCAGACCTCTGCAGCCTTCATCTTCCTCTTCCGCTTCCACAGTATCCAGTCATGTCCACCGTGGATCGTAACACAGTCCTTTTGGCAGCCACCATCCTTCTGCAACAGTGCAAAGCCATCTACAGGCTCTGTGAACTCTACTACGGGAAGAAAAAGGGGCGGCCAAGAAGCGTCTGGGTATGAAGATGGTTCACCAGAAGAACAGAGGACGGATTGTACAACAAGCTGATGGTGGAGCTCAGGAATGAAGACACTCGGGCATTCCAGAACTTCATGAGGATGCCTCCAGCCATGTTTGACAAAGTTGTGCAGCGGCTGACACCCAGGTTGACCAAGGCAAATACCAACTTCCAGCCTAGCCTGGACCTTGGGCTCAAGGTGGCACTCACTCTGCGCCACGTGGCCTCAGGGACCACCTACAGCAGCATGCAGTACGGATGGAGGGTGCCACACAACACCATCAGCATTGTGGTCAGAGAAGTGGTGCAGGCCATCATCGAAGAATACAAGGAGGAGCTCCTCCAGTGCCCCTCCACTGAAGAAGGATGGAAGAAAGTTGCAGAACAGTGGTATCAGAAGTGGAACTTCCCCCACACCGTTGGAGCCATAGATGGCAAGCACGTGGCCTGCAAAGCTCCAGCCAAGTCAGGGTCCACTTATTTCAATTACAAGGGCTTCTTCAGCATCATCCTCTTTGCCATGGTCGATGTGGACTACAAGTTCATGTACATCGATGCTTCAGGCAATGGCTCATCTTCAGATGCCCAGATATACAACGCCAGTCACCTCAAGGAGGAGCTGGAACGCAACCTCATCGTGGGCTTCCCAGATCCAGAACCCCTGCCCAACGACACGCAAGATTTGCCCTACTTTTTCGTGGGGGATGATGCCTTCTCCCTCACAACCTACCTCATGAAGCCCTACACCTCCAAATACCTCACCCATGAAGAGTGGATCTTCAACTACAGGCTGTCCAGGACAAGGCAGGTGGTGGAGAGCGCCTTTGGCATCCTGGCCAACAGGTTCCAGGAACTTCTCACCACCATGCAGCATCGCCCAGAGACTGTGAGGAGGATCATGGAAGCTTGCTGCATCCTGCACAATCTCATGCGCACCCGCTACCCAGGCTTGTGGACCTCCAACAAGGCAATGGGGACATGGAGCCTGGGGAATGGAGGCAAGGGCGAAACCTGATAGACACTGAGGATGTGCAAGGCCCCAACAGAGCTTCACATGAAGGGAAGCAGCAGCACAACCTCCTGAAACACTGGTGCAACTCCCCAACTGGAGCAGTGGAGTGGCAAGACAGGTTGATAGATGCTTAATGGATGCTTCCTTCAGCCTGTCTCATCACACTGATGAGATTGGGCCATGTATGTTGGGTGGGCCTACAATGAACAGGGCATTTAATAAAGAGTTCTGTTTATGTTCAAATGTGTAGATCAATGCTTACATTGTTATTGATAATAAAGGGCCAAAGGTGTGGCACCTGGGAGGGTGGACCATACAGTCCCACTATGCTTGCACTGGAGGTTTATCTATCCCACAGCTATTACCCATTCCAAAGGTATCCCTGCCCATCCCACTGCTATCTTAACCCATCCCACAAGCATGCAAAAGCTTAAACCATTTCTAAAAGTTTCCACCAAGACTTTATTAAAAAAAGAAATGAAGCAAGTGTATGAATCAAAAATAGACTTTACTAACAAGAAGCTATAAAACAAAAATGAGTCTCTGGCACTCCTCTTGGTTGCTCAGTCTCATGGGTGAAGGGTCCAGGTGCTGTGGAGGTGGCTGGTGCTGGAGTGCTTGTCACCAGCTCCTCCAGAAGCAGAAGCAGCAGAAGCCCCAGCCCCAGAAGAGCGAGCCCATGCTGCAGAAGCCCCAGCAGAACCAGAGTGAGGGCCAGGGGGCGGCATGGTAGCCCTGTCCCTCTTGCAAGGCCTGGCAGCAGATGGCTGAGGCTTGCTGTGCTTCAGCATGGTTATGGGGTTGCTGGCTGGCAGGGAGGCTGGCAGGAACCGAGGCTGGCAGGCAGGCTGGCAGGGAGGCAGGCACCAAGGCTTGCAGGAAGGCTGGCAGGGAGGTAGGCACCGAGGCTGGCAGGCAGGCTTGCAGGCAGGCAGGCACCAAGGCTTGCAGGAAGGCTTGAAGGCAGGCAGGCAGGCACCAAGGCTGGCAGGCAGGCTGGCACCAAGGCTGGCAGGAAGGCTGGCAGGGAGGCAGGCACCAAGGCTTGTAGGAAGGCTGGCAGGCAGGCAGGCACCAAGGCTGGCAGGCAGACTGGCTGGCAACAAGGCTGGCAGGCAGGCAGACAGCAAGGCTGGCAGGCAGGCAGCAAGGCTGGCAGGCAGGCTGGCTGGCAGCAAGGCTGGCAGGCAAGCAGACAGCAAGGCTGGCAGCAAGGCTTGCAGCAAGGCTGGCAGGCAGGACAGGCAAGGCAGTCAATGTGTCTGGAAGCAGGTCTTTCCTCTGAATGGCGACCTGCTTCCGAGCTGCTTCCGTTATATCTGCGGGGCTGACGCAATGCATCCTCCCCGCATGCGCAATTAACGCTCCGCATCCGCTAGGCTTCCACTGTGCATCCGCTGTGCATCCGCTCTGCATCCGCTGTATCCGTTCCATGTCCGCTTTGCTGAGGTCCCCCGGAAGCCGAGCGGATGTGCCATCCGCTCCCATCCGCTTCTATCTGCTGGGCTTCCATTCCGCATCCGCTTTCCATCCGCCCTGCGTCCTCCCTGCATCCATGTTATCCGCTCCGGTTGTGCAAATTTTTGCCCCTTCTGAGAGCGGATAACAACGGATGGAACATTTTGCTCGTCCGTTGTGTCCGTTTTGCATCCGTTGGGCAGTGTGACAGGGCCTTTAGTGCTTAAGAAAACACACACCCCACTCCACATCCATAAAAATGTATCCAAGAAAAAAAATAGCTAGAGCAAAGATTATTAATAGAACTCTAAGTACCAGGCCAGACCTTATAGTGTTACTCGTACTTTTGTTTACCAATTGAGATAACATGTATATCAAGCATGTAAAGACGAGCATGAGAGATGGTATCACAGAAATATTTTTTGTAGTCTCACACTGTCAGAGAACTAAGTCACAGTCTCCAGGAGTGTGACTGCCACTCATTTATAATACAGTTACTGCCTCATTAATATTTTTATCTTTTATTCTTGCTTTTTCTATGCCAATATGTGAATCCCAGTGCTGGGCTGTTTGCTGACGAACACAAAAGACAAGATTTAAACCCAAACTGTATGAAAGTATGTGACAGCATTTGTCTTCATCTTTTTTAACAAACACCTCCTGTTTAAGACAGATTGTAGTTCTCTGTACCATGACATGCAGCTCAGGCTGCATCTGTTTTATGGAAATATTACTTCCATGTACAATACAGCCAAAAAGTCTTACATACAAATATTTATCTGAGAATCTGGTTTGCTTTTCCCAGGATTTCCTATAGATGCTGATCTCCTTGAAGAATAACATTTCTAGATTTTAAAGACTTAAAATCCAAGAACAAAAATACTGGCCCAAATTAACTTTTTGGATAGATAAATCCTTTGATTTCAGTTTACTGGGTTGCTGTTGTTTGCTTATACTTAGGTTTTGTCTTCCAGGGTATAATTTCATTAAAATAAAAGTTGTTCTGAAGAGGAATATGTTTATATTTGATGCAGAACAGTGAATACGATGAATTTTCTATAGGTTATATGTACACATAAGAGTATTACCAGGGTAATACTTTTTATTTAAAAAGCACACTTTTATGTTTAGGGGCTGAAAAATAATGATTTGGATTAGGATAACTGGGAAATAGTCTTAAATACTTTTCTTCAGTAAACTTGAAAAAGACTTTTCTAAGAATTATTGTAAAAAAAACCTATTAATTCCCTCTTTCCATTGAGTGTGCTGAAATACAAGGAAGCAGAGAAAGCTTGGAGTGGAGAATACCTTATACCACCACAGACTTGAAATTTTAGACCTAGACAACATAGAACTACGTTGCCTTCAGTTTGATCTACATATAGTACATAAAATTATATATTGCAACATCCTATCTGTCAATGAATACTTCAGCTTCAACCACAACAATACAAGAGCACACAATAGATACAAACTCAAGGTAAACCGCACCAAACTTGATTGCAGGAAATACAACTCAGCAACAAAGTGGTCAATGTCTGGAATACTCTACCTGACTCTGGTTTCTTCTCCAAACCCCAAAACTTTTAAGATTGGCTACTATTGTCCACTTAGATTGTCTACTATTGACCTCACTCCTTTCTTAAGAGGTCTGTAGGAGGCATACATAAGTGCACCAATGTGCCTACTGTCCCTGTCCTGTTGTTTCTTTTTTTCTTATTTGTATCCATTTCATATTCATAACCATGTTTATACTTATACCTATTATCTAATAATTGCTCGACAAAACAAACAAACAAACAAACAAACAAACAAACAAACAAACAAATAAATAAATAAACCTTGCTTCTACTGCCATTCCTTTTACTAATTAATTCCTGCCCAATTTAAAGGTTCCATAAAGTTCGACAGGGATACATCTGTTCTGCTGCAAAATGTTGCCCCATCCTCTGGTCCAGAAATATGAGGAAAGACAGCAGAAACAAAGCAAGAATATTTCTTGGATGGAAGAATTGAAGTTCGGGGTACAGTACACAAAACACTGTTTGGTATTAGTGGTTGTATTAGTCATTCTAGATATGGCTTCAAAGTACATGGAATGGGAATGGGCATCCCAGGTCTTGTGATTCCCATGTGCAGAGAGCAACAGCACATGTTTCCTAGAGTTCTAGGAAAACTTTCAAGGATAGCACAGGCTGTCCATGCTGGCAGTTGATCTATGCTTAGGAAGAGTGACAAGGCTGATGACATGGTTGAGATGTTAATTGCCAAACACAACTTTATAATTAGATTGTTTCTGCCTATTTTCAGATTGTACAGAATCTCCTGGTGAATTCATTGTAGTAAAGTAAAGGGATGGAATGAAACATATTCCCTTCAAATTGGGGAACTGCAATATTCAAACAAGAATACAACATACGTGTCCACAAAGACATCCAGCTATATCTGGACAAATGAAGAATAAGATGTGTTAAGTCACGGGAAAAAGAGATGTGAGACCAGTGTGACTTTCAGCTCTTTATTTAGTTCCTGAAATCTGTCTGACTACGGAGCCACTGCAGCCTCTTTTATAACAGCTGCTCGTGGCTCACGGCCAATGACAGGTCCTTGAATGTCCCGCTGCTCAGGCAGACCAATTACAGGCGGCCATTGCGAACCAATCACAGTGTAGTTTTGGTGGACCAATCAGGAAGCGGTATTACAAGTATGCTAATATAGAACACCCCTCCCCACTTGGTTTAGTCCAACTTATGTTACGTAGTCACGTAAGTAGGTGGGGCTTTTATGGTGTCTACTTGACCTGCGCAGCTCAGTTGCGTTGTTGTCTTCGGCCAGTTAGGACGGGATCGCTGTTTCTCCCGTCCTTCTCCATGGAACCTCCTGGAAGGTGGAGTCAGCCATGCCACTCCCGCCCGGCCTATCTGGGCTGGTAGAGTCAGCTCAGCTGCTCCCTTCTGGAGTGGTTTCGTGTTGAGATTGGGCCATGTATGTTGGGTGGGCCTACAATGAACAGGGCATTTAATAGAGTTGTGTTTATGTTCAAAAGTGTGGATCAATGATTAAATTGTTATTGATAATAAAGGGCCATAGGTGTGGCACCTGGGAGGGTGGACCATACAGTCCCACTATGCTTGCACTGGAAGTTTATCTATCCCACAGCTATTACCCATCCCACAGGTATCCCTGCCCATTCCACAGGTATCCCTGCCTATCCAACAGCTATTACCCTTACCAAAGGTATCCCTGCCCATCCGACACCTATTACCCATCCCAAAGGTATCCCTGCCTATCCCACAGGTACCCCTGCTTAAACCATTTCTAAAGTTTCCACCAAGACTTTATTTACTAAAACAAATGAAGCAAGTGTGTGAAGCAAAGATAATCTTTATTAATAACAAGCTGTAAAAGAAAAATGACCCAAGTCAAGTGTCCAAATAAAGTCAACAGGTAGCCACCCAGTCTCTGGCACTCTTCTTGGTCACTCGGAGGTGTGCCCAGTCTCAGGGGTGAAGGGTCCAGGTGCTGTGGAGGTGGCTGCTGCTGGAGTGCTGGTCTGAAGCACCACTGGGGTGCCTGGCCCCGAGAGGACAACAGGGGATGGTGTGTTGAGGAAGCTCTCAGACAGCTGGATCAGCCCTGTGATGTTGAGAGCCCCTTCCTCCATGCCATGGGGTGTCATCCCCAGTACCGATGACAGATGTACTGAGGCCGGGCTTGGCTGTGGGGTGGAGGAAGGAGTAGTGTAGTGGGGCTGTCTGGTCTGCAGCTGGGTGAGGACTGCCATGGGTGGCATCGGTGGCGTGGGTGGCATCGGTGGCGTCAGTGGCAGCAATGGTGTGGGTGGCATCAGTGGCATCAGTGAAACCAGTGGCAACGGTAGCGTCCGATGAACCTGTGCATGGACTGGGAAGGGCTGCTGCCTGTGCTGTTGGACCTCCTGGTAGCCGTAGCCCTGGTAGGTGAGGGCCTGTGGGAAGCCTTGGAATGGGAGTGACATCACCTGGGGTGGAGGAGCAGACCTGGACTGGGTGGGAGCAGGTTCATATGGATCTGGAGGGTTGTGAAGCAGCTCGGTGATCCTGTCCTTCACCACCTGGTACTGGGGTTCTGCCATGTCCACGAGGGTCTGGTTCACATAGGTGAGGAAGGGCTTGCGGTTGGAGGATGAGGAGTCGATGTGTACCAGCTGAGAGAGGAGATCTACGCTGCTCCTGATGGTGTCTCTTATCTCCAGCAGGACAGTGTGGCTCTGCCCCTCCTGTCTGGCTCTCTGCCTCTCTGTGGAGGTAGAGCTCGGGGTGGATGCGGGTTGGACTGTGGTGGAAGTGCTGTCTCCTTTCTCCCACTGCGTCAGGGGGTCCTCCATGCGCTCCGCCACGGTTAGTACAGCTGTCAGGGGGTTCTCTATCATGGCACACTCCACAGACACCTGCCTGGAGACAGGAGCTGACTCTCTGCTGGAAGAGGACTGGCTCTCAGCAGGCTGCTTGAGAGAGAGGGTTGTGAGAGGGGCTGCTCCTCGGTGGCGGATCTCACCCTCCAGGAAGCTGCACTTGGCCATGACATAGGTCTCTCTGTCCGTCAGCTTGACCACGGCCTGGCCAGATTTCTTGAGGTGCAGCTTCCCGTATCAGGTGTGGATGTGCTTCCACCAGCCACTTTGAGGAGCACCTCTGAAGTGTAGCCCAGGCTCTCCGCCTTCTCTCTCCAAGCAGCTTGCTTCCTTTTGGTGTCCCTGTAGAGCCTGTGTCCCCTCCGCCATAGATACTCATTCTCTCTCAGCCACTCCAGGACCTCATCCTCATGTTCCTCCTCGATGTTGTATTGCCTCCTCTCCCGTTCTCGCATCTGCCTCTTCCTCCCTTTGGCAGGACCACATGGGCCCTCATCAGAGGGGCTTCGAGGTTTTAGGGGCTGCTCCTCCACACCACCACCAGCAGCAGCAGCAGCACCAGCAGGACCATTAGGACCAGGAGCACCAGCAGGACCAGGAGCACGAGCAGGACCAGGATCACCAGCAGGACCAGCAGGACCAGGAGCAGCTTCAGCAGAGTAAGCACCAGCAGAAGCACCACCGCCAGAAGCAGCATCAGCAGAGTAAGCCCCAGCAGAAGCACCATCGCCATAAGCAGCATCACCAGCTCCTCCAGAAGCAGAAGCAGCAGAAGCCCAGCCCCAGAAGAGCGAGCCCGTGCCGCAGAAGCCCCAGCAGAAGCAGAGTGAGGGCCAGGGGGTGGGAGGGTGGCCCTGTCCCTCTTGCCAGGGCTGGCAGCAGATGGCTGAGGCTTTCTCTTCTTCCCCATGGTTGTGGGGTTGCTGGCTGGCAGGCAGGCTGGCAGGCAGGCAGGCAGGCGATGTGTCTGGAAGCAGGTCTTTCCTCTGAATGTTGACCTGCTTGGGAGCTGCCTCCCTTTATATCCGCGGGGCTGACGCAATGCATCCTCCCCGCATGTGCAGTGAATGCTAGGCATCCGCTAGGCATCCGCTAGGCATCCGCTAGGCATCCGCTAGGC
>BLBF01000083.1:1106446-1150001 GCA_015471245.1 Laticauda colubrina | reverse complement strand
TGATCCTTGCTTTATTCTGTTCTTTGAAGGAAAACTCTGGTGGCTGTAGATAAATACTAGAACTCCACTTAATGGGTTACTAGAGATGGATTGTTCTTTTTGGGAGTTTAATTTTAGGAAAATTCAAATTCCAAGTGATGTTATTGCTGTTGCCTAGTCTTTCTTAAACCAACCAGTCCTATATACTAAATGTTGAATAGATTTGCTATTACTTGCAGAACAGTTACTGTTCCCAAGAACGAGTTTGGGCTGTGATCATGTGAATATATTAAAAAGCCTATGTTCATTCAATTATTCATGAACTTGCTGGAATGAGGCTAATGCAATCTCTCTATTCCCCTGACAAAATCCTACTGAAGTGACAGGAACAATAGCTGATGAATTGTGCTTTTGCTATGTTTCGACTTAAACCTTAGGGTAGCTATTCATTTTGCTTTATTTCAACTACACTGGACATCAACATTTTAAACCCCGGTTTTGTTATGTATGGAACTTGGTAGGCTCCAAGTTCCCTATTCTGATTGGCCAAAAAGACCGTTCTTGGATTGGCCATTAGAGAAACAATCCGATTGGCCCGCCGGATGGCGGGAACCCTTAAAGTGGTGTCATAGGCCACAAGCCGCGAGCAAGCTGCTATATAAAGGGCTGCCGCGGCTTGGGCTGTTCTTCCGTTACCATTGCTTTACTGAATTGAATAAAGAGTTTGTTGTTGGAACTCAGTCTCACGCAACTTATTTCCGGACTGAACTGGTTTATAGTTCGCAAAATTTTGCAACACGTTCTCCCTCAGCCATTCCAGCACCTCCTCCTCATGGTTCTCGGAAATGGAGTACTGTTTCCTCTCTCCCTTCTCCTTCCCTTGCCTCTTCCTCCCTCTGGCAGGGCCTTCAGGGCCTTCAGGGCCTTCAGCAACAGTTCAGTTTTGAGGGCCTTGGGGCTGGTCCACCACAGCAGCAGCAGTAGCAGTAGCAGCAGCAGCAGCAGTAGCACCACCAGCAGCAGGAGAAGCACCAGCAGCAGCAACACCAGCAGCAGCATCAGGAGGAGAAGCACCACCAGCAGCAACACTAGCAGCAGCAGCAGCAGCATCAGGAGAAGCACCAGCAGCACCAGCAGGAGAAGCACCAGCAGCACCAGCAGCTTCAGAGTCAGTGTCAGGGGGTGGGATGGTGGTTCTGTCCTTCTTGCCAGGGCTGGAACGAGTAGGCACAGGCTTCCTTCTTCCCTGACTAATGAACCATGGTGTCCTTTCAAGATGTCTCTGGCAGCAGGTCTTTCCTCTGAATGGTGACTGCTTGCGAGCTGCATTCTTTTATATCCATGGAGCTTACGCAATTCATCCTCCCCGCATGCGCAGTGAATGCTTTGCATCCACTATACATCTGCTATGCATCCGCTATGTTTCCTATAGGTGTCCGTGATGCATCCGCGTCATCTGCAACGCATCCGCTCCTTCCGCTACGCGTCCGCTTCGCTAGTCTACCCCGGAAGCCCTGCAGATGTGTCATCCGCTTCCATCCACTGTCATCCGCTAGGCTTCCTACGAACATCCATTTACCATCCTCGCTATGTATTACCCCTGTCCATTCCTTTTCGTTCTTATCCATTCTGTTTATGCAAATTTTCACCACTTTTGAGAGCAGATAACAACGGATGAAGCCACCCCTGAAATTTTGCTCATCCGCTTTGTCCTTTTTGCATACGTTTTGCATCCATCGGCCAGTGTGACCTAGCCTTTAGGGAATGGTCATGTAAGAGGAAGCATAACTCACAGCTGCGTAGTGGATGGAGCAAGAGGGGGGGGACCCCACTAAATTATAGGGCTCTAATAGTGACAGTGGAAGAATTGTACTTTCAGACTTCCAAGATTCAGTTACTATAGCTTTACAATAAAATAAAATTAGCTTCTCTGGCCATGATTTCTTCTGGTCTACTTAGTAAGGCTGCCATGAATATACATATTGTCCAGGATCTTTCCATCCCTCTATTGCTTCAGTGGCTATTCTCCAGCTATTCAGCTTCCTAGTCCAAAGAGCTCTGCAGGAGTAATACCTTTATCACATACCTTTGGCATTTGATTGGTGTGAGAAGCAGGGAAGACTGCAGAAACATGAATCTAAGTGCGAAACAGGACACTCGACCCATCCATCAAGTAACTTTCACCAAAACATTTTTATTTGGAGGGGGGAGAGAAGAATAATTTCACTTCCATCAAATTAAAGGAGAATGATGAGAAACACAGGATTTTTTACAACATGTAAACTCAATTTCTTATCAAATGTTGCTTTATTAGTCAAAATCCAAAGGTGCCCATCTGCTTTTTTTAAACTGCCTTTTAATCATTGTTCTCTATGGCATACCCCAATCTCCTTTGAAACTGTTCTGGACAGCACAGAGAAGACTTATCTTCAAGAAATACAATTAAGCATGCATAAGCAGAACAAGAAACAGCTCCCTGGGTCCTAAAGCCAGATGGATTTATTCTTTCATCTTTTGGCTTAACACCGTAAGAATCTGTCATGTGTTTAAGCCTATATCACACTGCACCAACGGATGGAAAGAGGATGTAAAATGGAGAAAAACACTTGCCATCCATTGGTTAACGCGAAGATTCCGTTTTGTACTCACTGCGTCCCTTTTTCTTCCTCTCTATCCATCCAGCATCCGTCGACTGATATTTCATCCACTCAAAAAGTTTTGAGCTGCTCAAAACTTTTTGAGTGGAAAATGTATCTAACGCATCTGTTCTGCATCCACCAGGCATACAGGGAACATCCGTTCTGCATCCGTCGTCATCTGTTACGTGTCCACAACATCTGCTAGGCATCCGCTGCACATCCGTGCAAATCAAATCCGCTCCAGCAGAAAGCGGACACAGGGAGGAAGCGGAACGGACGCGGAACGGACGCGGAACGGACACACAGCGTTAGTAGCATGGATGGAGAAAGGATGAAAGCGGATGCAGCTCGCAAAGAAAGCATTTAAAATGGAAAAAACGTTCGCAGAGGGGACCTATCTTGGATATTAAGGATGTCTAGAGGATGCCTAGAGGATGCAAAAGGACACACAGTTGAAAACCTATATTTCCTATAAAAAGGGGCAGCAACTCACCTGGATCTCACTTTCAGAACAGCAGCCCTGCTGTGCAGACCTCTTCAGCCTTCATCTGCCTCTTGCTCTTCCACAGCATCCAGTCATGTCCACCATGGATCGTAACACAGTCCTTTTGGTAGCCACCATCATTCTGCAACAGTGCACAGCCATCTACAGGCTCTTTCAACTCTAGTATGGGAAGAAAAGGAGACGGCCAAGAAGCGTCTGGGTCCGAAGATGGATCAGGAGAAGAGCAGAGTACGGACTGTACAACAAGCTGATGGTGGAGCTAAGGAACGAAGAACCTCATGCATTCCAGAACTTCATGAAGATGCCTCCAGCCATGTTTGACGAAGTTGTGGAGCGGCTGACACCCAGGTTGACCAAGCAGAGCACCAACTTCCGCCCCAGCCTGAACCCTGGGCTCAAGGTGGCACTGACTCTGCGCCATCTGGCCTCAGGGACCACCTACAGGAGCATGCAGTACAGCTGGAGGGTGCCACACAACACCATCAGCATTGTGGTCAGAGAAGTGGTGCAGGCCATCATCGAAGAATACCTGGAGGAGCTCCTCCAGTGCCCCTCCACTGAAGAAGGCTGGAAGAAAGCTGCAGAACAGTGGTATCAGAAGTGGAACTTCCCCCACACTGTTGGAGCCATAGATGGCAAGCACGTGGCCTGCAAAGCGCCAGCCAAGTCGGGGTCCACTTATTTCAACTACCAGGGCTTCTTCAGCATTGTCCTCTTCACCATGGTCGATGCTGACTACAAATTCATGTACATCGATGCTTCAGGCAATGGGTCAGCTTCAGATGCCCAGGTATACAATGCCAGTGACCTCAAGGAGGGGCTGGAACGCAACCTCATCGTGGGCTTCCCAGATCCAGACCCCCTGTCCAACAACACACAAGATGTGCCCTACTTCATTGTGGGGGATGACGCCTTCTCCCTCAGAACCTACCTCATGAAGCCCTACACCTCCAGATGCCTCACCCATGAAGAGAGGATCTTCAACTACAGGCTGTCCAGGGCAAGGCGGGTGGTGGAGAGCGCCTTTGGCATCCTGGCCAACAGGTTCCAGGTACTTCTCACCACCATGCAGCATTGCCCAGAGACCGTCAGGAGGATCATGGAAGCTTGATGCATCCTGCACAATCTCATGCGCACCCGCTACCCAGTCTTGCAGAACAGGCTCGTGGACCACCAACAAGGCAATGGGGTCATGGAGCCTGGGGAATGGAGGCAAGGGCAAAACCTGATAGACACTGAGGATGTGCAAGGCCCCAACAGAGCCTCACATGAAGGGAAGAAGCAGCGCAACCTCCTGAAACACTGGTGCAACTCCCCAGCTGGAGCAGTGGAGTGGCAAGACAGGATGATAGATGATTAATGGATGCTTCCTTCAGCCTTCTCATCACACTGATGAGATTGGGCCATGTATGTTGGGTGGGCCTACAATGAACAGGGCATTTAATAAAGAGTTCTGTTTATGTTGACATGTGTGGATGAATGATTGTTATTGATAATAAAGGGCCAAAGGTGTGGCACCTGGGAGGGTGGACCATACAGTCCCACTATGCTTGCACTGGAGGTTTATCTATCCCACAGCTATTACCCATCCCAAAGGTATCCCTGCCCATCCCACAGCTATTACCCATCCCACAGGTATCCCTGCCCATCCCACTGCTGTCCTTACCCATCCCACAAGCATGCAAAGGCTTAAACCATTTCTAAAAGTTTCCACCAAAATTTTAGTGACAAAAATAAATGAAGCAAGTGTGTGAAGCAAAGATAATCTTTATTAATAACAAGCTGTAAAAGAAAAATGACCCAAGTTAAGTGTCCAAATAAAGTCTACAGGTAGCCACCCAGTCTCTGGCACTCTTGTCTGTCACTCAGAGGTGTGCCCAGTCTCAGGGGTGAAGAGTCCAGGTTCTGTCGAGGTGGCTGCTGCTGGAGTGCTGGTCTGAAGCGCCACTGGAGTGCCTGGCCCCGAGAGGACAACAGGGGATGGTGTTTTGAGGAAGCTCTGAGACAGCTGGCTCAGCCCCGTGATGTTGAAAGCCCCTTCCTCCATGCCATGTGGTGTCAGCCCCAGTACTGATGACAGATGTACTGAGGCCAGGCTTGGCTGTGGGGTGGAGGAAGGAGCAGTGTAGTGGGGCTGTCTGGTCTGCAGCTGGGTGAGGACTGGCATGGGGGCATCTGTGGCGTGGGTGGCATGGGTGGCGTCGGTGGCATCAGTGGCATGGGTGGCATCAGTGGCATCAGTGGAACCGGTGACAACGGTGGCATCCGATGAGCCTGTGCCTGGACTGGGAAGGGCTGCTGCCTGTGCTGCTGGACCTCCTGGTAGCCGTAGCCCTGGTAGGTGAGGGCCTGTGGAAAGCCTTAGAATGGGAGGGACATCACCTGGGGTGGAGGAGCAGACCTGGACTGAGTGGGAGCAGGTTCATCTGGATCTGGAGGGTTGTGAAGCAGCTCGGTGATCCTGTCCTTCACCACCTGGTACTGTGGTTCTGCCATGTCCACGAGGGTCTGGTTCACATAGGTGAGGAAGGACTTGCGATTGGAGGATGAGGGGTCAGTGTGGACCAGCTGAGAGAGGAGATCTATGCTGCTCCTGATGGTGTCTCTTATCTCCAGCAGGACAGTGTGGCTCTGCCCCTCCTGTCTGGCTCTCTGCCTTTCTGTGGAGGTGGAGCTGGGGGTGGATGCGGGTAGGACTGTGGTGGAAGTGCCATCTCCTTTCTCCCACTGCATCAGGGTGTCCTCCACGTGCTCCGCCACGGTTAGAACAGCTGTGGGGGGGTTATCAGCCGTGGCACGCTCCACAGAAACCTGCCTGGAGACAGGAGCTGACTCTCCGCCGGAAGAGGACAGGCTCTCAGCAGGCTGCCTGAGAGAGAGGGTTGTGAGAGGGGCTGCTCCTCGGTGGCAGACCTCACCCTCCAGGAAGCTGCACTTGGCCATGATGTAGGTCTCTCTGTCCGTCAGCTTGACCGCGGCCTGGCCAGATTTCTTGAGGTGCAGCTTCCCGTACCAGGTGTGGATGTGCTTCCACCAGACGAGGAGCACCTCCGAAGTGTAGCCCAGGCTCTCCGCCTTCTCTCTCCAAGCAGCATGCTTCCTTTTGGTGTCCCTGTAGAACCTGTGTCCCTTCCGCCATAGATACTCATTCTCTCTCAGCCACTCCAGCACCTCATCCTCATGTTCCTCCTCGATGGAGTGTTGCCTCCTCTCCTGTTCTCACATATACCTCTTCCTCCCTTTGGCAGGACCACATGGGCCTCATCAGAGGGACTTCGAGGTTGTAGTGGCTGCTCCTCCACACCACCACCAGCAGCAGCAGCAGCAGGATCATCATCAACAGCAGCAGCAGCAGCAGTAGCTGGACCAGGATCAGCAGCGCCAGCAGCGCCAGCAGCGCCAGCAGCGCCAGCAGCGCCAGCAGCGCCAGCAGCACCAGCAGCACCAGGAGCACCAGCAAAACCAGGAGCACCAACAGGACCAGGAGCACAAGCAGGACCAACAGGACCAGCAGGACCAGAAGGACCAGCAGGACCAGCAGGACGAGGAGCAGCTTCAGCAGAGTAAGCACCAGCAGAAGCACCACTGCCAGAAGTAGCATCAGCAGAGTAAACACGAGCAGAAGCACCACCACCATAAGCAGCAGCAGCAGCTCCTCCAGAAGCAGAAGTAGCAGAAGCCCAGGCCCCAGAAGAGCAAGCCCGTGCTACAGAAGCCCCAGCAGAAACAGAGTGAGGGCCAGGGGGTGGGAGGGTGGCCCTGTCCCTCTTGCCAGGGCTGGCAGCAGATGGCTGAGGCTTTCTCTTCTTCCCCATGGTTGTGGGGTTGCTGGCTGGCAGCAAGGCTGGCAGGAAGGCAGGCAGCAAGGCTGGCAGGAAGGCAGGCAGGCAGCAAGGCTGGCAGGGAGGCTGGAAGGCAGGCTGGAAGGCAGGCTGGCAGGCAGGCAGACAACAAGGCTGGCAGGGAGGCTGGAAGGCAGGCTGGAAGGCAGGCTGGCAGGCAGACAGCAAGGCTGGCAGGAAGGCAAGCAGCAAGGCTGGCAGGCAGCAAGGCTGGCAGGCATGCAGGCAAGCAGGCTGGCAAGGCAGGCAGGCTGTCAAGGCAGTCAATGTGTCTGGAAGCAGGTCTTTCCTCTGAATGGTGACCTGCTTGGGAGCTGCCTCCCTTTATATCCGCGGGGCTGACGCAATGCATCCTCCCCGCATTAGCAGTGAATGCTAGGCATCCGCTAGGCATCCGCTAGCCTTCTGCTAGGCTTCTGCTGTGCATCCGCTTCATCCGCTTGGCTTCCGTTGTGCATCCACTTCATCCGCTCGGCATCCACTCTGCATCTGCTCTTTCCGTTACACGTCCACTTTACTGCGCTCCCCTGGAAGCCTTGCGGATGTGCCATCCGCTCTCATCCACTTCCATCCACTAGGCTTCCGTGGGGCATCCACTTTCCATCCGCCCTGCGTCCTTCCCCAGTCCGTTCCTTTCCGTGTTATCCGCTCTGGTTATGCAAATTTTTGCCACTTTTGAGAGCGGATAACAACGGATGGAACATTTTTCTCATCCGCTGTGTCCTTTTTTACAAACGTTTTGCATCCGTCGGCCAATGTGACAGGGCCTTTAAGTTAAATGAGTGCATGTGCATTATTCTGTCATAATTCATATTGATAAACCATACCATAAACACAGACAGAGACTGAAGCTTATATCTGCCTGGCCCACTTCCATATTTTCATATCTAAAAACAACAAAAATAGTGAGAGTACAGTCATTCTGCAAAACAAGGCATCTTGCTCCAGAATTTTCTTTATTTCCAACAATATCCCATTATCTCTAAAAAAGAAAAAAATTGTCAAAATTAAAAAGAAGGAATCGGCATTGCTTACTATGTGGCATGCATGTATATATATATACTAACCAGAATTAAAAATGCAAAGATGCCCTGGAGAGAAATATTATGAATGAAAAGTGACTAGAGAGGAGAAAAGCAATTTTACCCGTATGTCTTCTTGAAAATTGATATTTCTGCTTGATCATACTTATCACATCAAGTATGCTAAGATATTCATTTTCTTTAAGTTTCTACAATACACCCTTGAAATATCAAACTGACTCAAATTATTTATAATTCTGCTATCGCACCCTCCTATTTTGTTCCTGGCATCCATTCCTTTTTTCTAATATTTCTTCCTTGTAGTTTCCTCAGGGCAGGGACTTGTCCTATACAAAATGCAAAAATCCATGTAATAATAATAACTATCTTTGTCAGGATAATACTGCAAAAGTATTTCATGGGTTTTTCTATTATTGCATTTAGAAAACTGTGCACAGACTCCTATTTTATTGATCACCAAAATCACTTTATCTGTTTTACACATAGGACAAGCCAAAATATTTCCTACTTCATAGATTCATTAGCTCAAGGAAAAGGTGATTTGGAGACAATAGGCCTGAAGTGTATAAAACTGAAGTGTATAAATCAGTCATGGAAAACCAGACTAGAATCAGTGGTCATCCCAGAAAGCTGCCTGGAAGAGGTTTCAGAAAGAACTTTATAAGTGCATAATTAATCTGTGGAATTAATTACCATATGATGTAAGGCTAATGCTAGAAATGGGTGGTTTTCAAAGGGATCTGGAGGTAAGTTCAGTTTAGGGGTGGCAATCACAAGGACTCAGTATTATCTCCAGGCTTGGGGCATCAAACACCAATTGCAGGGGAATTGTTTCTGCTTGTAAGCATCCAGATATTAAGATATCTGGTTAATCACTGTGAGAAACAAAATGCTGCACTATGCAGCAGGTCTTTGCCTGGTTCAGCAACTATAATCTTATGTTCTAGGAAGAGCAGACACCATCCTCTTTGTCAAGTTATTTATTTAACATTAGATCAATCAAGTTGTTTTGATTCCTCTGAAACAGAAATCTATCAAGCCTCTCTCCCTTTTCATGGCATTAGGGAATTTTGGCTTTCAGGTAGGAAACTGTTGAGGACTATTGCTTTCATGACCTAAGAATGATACTGCTTAACAATACTTTATATTATTATTAGCACTCTCTTAAGTCATGCCAGACAGCTCTTATTTATGGAACATTTCTTCACAGCATTCGCAAGATGTGTCAGTTCCACCTACAGTCTTCCAAAGCATCTGCAGTGATTAGCAAGGTGCTGATGGCATGCCTCAAATCTCAAAGAAGCAAATTAAGAATCCCATCCAGTGCGCTTTCTTTCTCCCACCTAGGAACACACACACCCTTCGAGTGTGCAAATGCATCAGAGAATCCACTTTCTAGTTTGCTGTTTCCTATGGTTAATTTATTTTAGCAGTTTTATTTTGAGCAATATTTAATACTCAGCCATGCAAACATTTTCACTTCATTTAAAAGGAATAATGAATTTTGAATACACTGAAGCTCCAAATATGTATATTCATGTGCATTATTTGCTATGATGGCAAATATTTGTTTTTCCTTTCTTTGAAAAATATCCAAAACAAGGCCATGTCTGTAATTTTCTTCAAACTAAAATACATTTACATATTACCTGCATTTTATCCAATGATGTATCTACTGTATAATATACACTCAGTGTAGATATGCACTGCTAATTGCCTGAGCCAGATGTCCCTCTTTTATCTTTTATATTATTCTTGTTGACTCTGCTTGCTGTGAGTCACAAATTCAAGATATCCATGTTAGAAAAGCCCTGGCGAGCAGCAGAGAGAACCAATCTGTTTCAAGTGGCATTAAGGAGAGAGGGAGATTACAGGAGGACTCATTATCTTTAATGTAGGTCCTGCATTTGGCAAAATAGTTACTTATTAAGGAGCAGAAGAGCTCAGCCAGAATCCTACTATACTTGGACCTTTCTGAAAGATATTCAAAAACACTCAATCAGGTTTTCTTGTTTTTATAGTACAGGTACTCCTCAATTTACAATCATGCATTTAGTGACCATTTAAAGTTACAACGGCACTGAAAAAAGTGACTTATGACCATTTTTCACATGTAGGACTGATCTGGCTTCCCATGGTCACATGATCAAAATTCAGACACTTGCCAAATAACTCAAATTTATGACAGTTGTAGTGTTATTCCCTTTTGCAACCTTCTGACAAGCAAAGTCAATGGGGAAGCCAGATTCACTTAACAACTGTGTTACTAATTTAACATTGGCAATGATAACAGCTGTGGCAAGAAAGGTCATAAAATGGGGCAAAACTCACTTAACAACTGTCTCACTTTCCAATAGAAATTTTGGGCTGAATTGTGGTCATAAGGCAAGGATTTATCTGCATGACATTCATATGGAAGATTCGTATTAAGTCTCCAGGCCTCCATTAGCTTCAATAGCTTGAGCTAGTCAAAGTTCCTCTAGGCTCCACATGAACTCTGGGTGCAGCATTCTCAGACTCAAATAAATGGTAAACCACAGATTAGAAAAAAGCAACCTTCTTTACTCCCTTTTAAAGATTTTGAGAGTCAATTAGGTGCAGTGCTGATCTGGAAACTAGGAGAATGAGAGTTCTAGGCTTTCCTTTGGTTATTAAAAGGGTATTAAAAGTGACTTTGAGCCAGTCATTCCTTCTCAGTCCAATACACCACAAAGGATTATTGTTGTTGGAAAATAGGAGTCAGGAGTATTGGGTATATGAAGCCACAGGGCAACTCCACACAATAGCCTAAATTGCCTTCCTTCCTTGCTGCTATTGGATATGCCAACTTCATGTCGGATATTGGATATGCCAACTGGTTAAGCCAACTTCAGAAATTCCAGTCTGGATTGCAGTGAGTTTCCATTGGAGATGGACTGGTGTTCAACCTGGCCTATGGCCACCTCAAGACTTGATTGCTCATTCTTCTGTTTCTCATGCTTCCCATCCATTCAGGAAAGGCAGGTTCCACAGACTAGCTCCTGTGTGTGAACCAATCTACTTTTCTTTTCATTTGGGGATTGTTCCCTTCCTACTACTCCCAATGCCTGCCTCTTGCTTTCCCACACTGAGGCATGCAAAAATGCCTCCCCCTTCCCTGCCCTCCTTTGACATTGTTCTGTATGCAAATTGGGTTACTCCAAAACATGCAAATCTGATTGGTCAACTAAAGTAAGCATTGGATTGGTTCACTAAGAACCAATCCAAATAAAGTAAAAAAGGCGGTAAATTCGATCAGCTGCCATTGGTTACAAGCCGGCAGGCTAGCCTGTATAAAAGGCTGCCGCTAAGTAGGCCAACCATTCCGTTTTACTGACTCCTTTGAATAAAGACTTTTATTTGTTGGAACCCGGTCTACCTCGTGTTTTTCCGAACAAAACACTGGCGACGAAGGTGGGATCGTCCTGAACACGAAAAACTGCACGTGGTGATAAGAAGCCCAGATGACAACAAAGATGCCTGGAAACAACGCACCGCCCGCACCCTTCAACCCCAATGAAGAGGATTGGGATTCCTATGCAGATCGCTTCCAAATGTATCTGGAAAGCAATGAAATGGAAGGGATTTCAGAGCAACGTAAGAGAGCTGTGTTCCTAACACACTGTGGGCCAACGGTTTTCAAGATGGCAAAGGCTCTAGCGAAGCCCCAAGATGTCAAACAACTAACGTGGCCAGAATTGCAACGAATTCTCAAAGCACACTATGCTCCGATGGTGTCAAACTTAATAAAGTGACACGAATTCTACAGGAGAGACCAGAGAGAGGGAGAGGCTGTCGCCGATTTCGTTGCTGCACTTCGACAAATAGGTGGTGAGTGTGAATTCTCAAACCTCGACGAGGCAATGAGGGATTGAGTGGTGTTGGGTTTGAGAGACTCGACCACACAGAGTAAATTACTCAACAAACCCAACTTCAGTACAGTCGAAGCTATCAAGGAAGCCACAGCCGCCGAAGCCGCGAAAAAATCGGCTGTCACTATAAAGAAAATGAACACACATAGTGATGAAACGAACCCAACCAAAGACAAAAAACAATCTACCACCACCACGCATTACAAAGAGTATGGCGAAACACCTGACACTAGCGAAGAAGACGACGAGGTCCACCGCCTATACACTAACAGAAAAGACCGCGAAAGAAGAAATTGGCGGGAATGCGCTGGCTGCAGAGGAAACCATCCCCGAGCCAAATGCAGATTTCTCAATGCCATCTGCAGGGTCTGCAAGAAATGAGGGCATATCGAAAAAGTCTGCAGAAACAAAAAATACTACAGCCCAACGAGACGCAGAAATTCCCCAACACGAGCTGAGCCTAAACGAGCTGAGAGAAAGTGGCAACAAGAGAAGCGAGCCAATACACACCAAACTGTCATTATAAAGAGCGCTCAGATGGAAAGTGGGAAGAAAGTTAAAGTCATTGTAGAAATCGAAGGGAAGCCCTGCAAGATGGAAGTAGACTCGGGGTCCTTTCTCTCTATGGTATCGTGGGACACAATAAAACAGCTAGTCCCAGATATCAAAACCAAAGAACTAAAGAAGCAGCACCTAACTCTCAAGGACTACCAGGGAAACCAAATCCCTGTAGTCGGCATGGGACATTTCAAAGTTACCTACAAAGAACACGTCAAAGTGCTACCGCTGACCATAGTCGACAGAGACAGACCAAGTCTCCTGGGCATCGAATGGTTCGCACCATTGGGCATCGGGATGACCAGGATCAATCGAGTGACTGCAACCGGCTGGGAAGAAGACCTCATCCGGGAATTCCAGGACGTTTTTGACGGCTCACTTGGCAAGTATCGGGGAAATCCCATTTCTTTCAGTCTAAACCCCCAAATAGCCCCACGAAGAATAAAAGCCAAACGAGTTCCTTTTGCACTAAAGGCAAAAATAGAGGAACAGCTAGACAAATTAATAGCCCAAGGGGTGTTAGAACCTGTGGACCATGCCAAGTGGGAAACGCCTATAGTCACACCTATCAAACCCGACAGGTCCGTTAGAATCTGTGGTGACTATAAGGCTACCCTGAACCACGCATTACAACCAAGCGCATACCCGGTGCCAGTAGTCCAGCATTTGCTTCACTCCCTGGGAAAAGGAAAGGTTTTTGCTAAACTCGACCTAGCACAAGCCTACCAACAACTCCCAGTGGACCCAGAAACTGCGGAAGCACAGACTATAGTTACCCATAAGGGCGCATTCAAATGTCACCAACTGCAATTTGGAATAAGTGTAGCCCCAGGCGTTTTCCAGAGTCTAATGGAACGCCTCCTAAATGGCATACAAGGAGTCGTACCATACTTTGACGACGTCCTGATCTCAGCCAAAGATGAAACCCAATTAAAAAAAAGACTCAAAGAAGTACTAACTAAGTTTAGAGAATCTGGCCTCAAGGTGAAAAGAGAAAAGTGTTGCCTAGTTAAGAATAGCGTCGAATTCCTGGGCTATTTAATAGACGGAGAGGGTATACACCCTACAGACAAGAAAATTAAAGCAATCAATGAAGCACCAGAACCAAGAAACAAAGCCGAACTACAAGCATTTCTTGGACTGATAAATTTTTATAATGTATTCCTACCGAATAAAGCCACAATAGCAGAACCATTGCACCGTCTATTGGACAAGAAAGCAATTTGGACTTGGGGTTATAGAGAGAAGAATTCCTTCCAGAAAATTAAAAAATTGCTAACATCAACAAACGTTCTCATTCAATTTAGCAACACACTGCCATTGAGGGTGACCTGCGACACTTCGCCATTTGGAGTCGGTGCCATCCTGAGCCACCAATTGCCTGATGGCAGAGAGGCACCCGTCACCTACTACTCAAGGACCTTGTCTAAAACCGAGAGGAATTACAGCCAACTCGACAGAGAAGCTCTAGCAATTGTCGCTGGAGTGAAACGCTTCCACGAGTACCTCTACGGGTGGACTTTTCAAATTATAACAGACCACAAACCACGAATGGGAATTTTGGCGGGGAACAAGCCAACACCAAATATCCTTTCTCCAAGAATGACCAGATGGTCAGAGTTCCTAGCAGCCAATTCCTACACTCTGACACATCGACCAGGGAAACAAATTTCCCATGCGGACGCTTTGAGCAGAGCACCCTTACCAGAAACCGAGGAAGACCCGGCACCAGCGATGACAGCATTACAAATAGAGACTTGCCCCGATCTACCCATATCTGCTTATGATGTCGCCAGAGCCACCGCGAAAGACTCAGTGACTTCCCGCATCCTCAGCTGGGTAGGTAAAGGCTGGCCGGAAAATCAAAAAACTGAAAACTTTAAACCTTTCCGGACCAGACAGACTGAACTTTCAATTCAAAAAGAGTGTTTATTGTGGGGTGATCGGGTAGTCATTCCCAACAAACTACAACCCAGGGTACTTGGGATGTTACATGAAGGGCACCCAGGAATTGTGAAAATGAAAAGCCTTGCAAGAAGTTATGTTTGGTGGCCGGGTATTGATAAGGACATAGAATATTGGGTAAGCTCGTGCAACAAGTGCCAGGGAATTAGACCGTCCCCGCCTAAAGCACCCATTAGAGACTGGGAAACCCCGCGAGGCCCTTGGTCAAGAATCCACATCAATTTCGCGGGTCCTACCAAGGGGCATGCATTCCTGATTGTCGTTGATGCCTATTCTAATTGGCTAGAAGTAAAAATCATGCCATCAACGACAACAGAAACTGTAATCAAACAACTAGACAACATTTTTGCCACCCATGGTCTACCGGACGTCCTCGTATCAGATAATGGGCCACAGCTAACCAGCCTACAATTCGAGCAATACCTAGCCTCCCTAGGTATCAGACATGCCCTAACCGCGCCGGCTCACCCGGCCGCAAACGGCAGGGCTGAGAGAATGGTCCGGTTTACCAAAGAGGGATTAGAAAGAATGGACACTGGTGATGACCAACAGAAAATAAACCGATTGCTCACTCTCCAACACATAACGCCCAGTACCACGACCAACAAGTCCCCAGCAGAATTGCTCATGGGGAGGAAATTAAGATCACAGCTTGATAGGCTGCACCCAAATTTTATGCCAGAAAACCCCCCCAACTCCTCCACACGATTTAGGAAATTTGAAGTAGGCGAGTTGGTTTACGCTAAAAACTTCACCGGGGACCCTGTTTGGCTACCAGGACAAATAACACAAATAACAGGCCCCAAATCCTACCGGTTAACAATTGACGATGGCAGGGAATGGAAGCGGCACATAGACCAGCTCCGTTCCCGAAACATAGAACGAAATACAGACATACACCCATACATGGAAAAAACCGGTGATGGACAAACCAAAGGGGGGGAGGGGAAATGCGAGAAACAAATAAAGAACCGATACAAACAAAACCCAAAGAGATTAACAAACAAAAAGAGCAAATAAAAGACTCACTGTTTGAAGAGACTTGCGTGAAGAGCCCATCGGAAGGGGACAGCCAGGCCAGCTCAACCTGCCCGAAGGAAACAGGAAGGAGCGGCAAAACCGCCGGCCTAAGAAACTCAGGCAGCAGAATGGCTGACTCACCCTTCCAGACGGTTCCAGAGAGAAGGACGGACGACACAGCAGCCCCATCCGAACAGGTCGAAGTCTCCGCCGAAAGTGAACTGCGCAGGTCCAGTCGAGTCAGGAAAAGCCCCGCCTACCTGCGCGACTACATCACCACATAGGACTGAACTAAGGAGGGAGGGATGTTCTGTATGCAAATTGGGTTACTCCAAAACATGCAAATCTGATTGGTCAACTAAAGTAAGCATTGGATTGGTTCACTAAGAACCAATCCAAATAAAGTAAAAAAGGCAGTAAATTTGATCAGCTGCCATTGGTTACAAGCCGGCAGGCTAGCCTGTATAAAAGGCTGCCGCTAAGTCGGCCAACCGTTCCGTTTTACTGACTCCTTTGAATAAAGACTTTTATTTGTTGGAACCCGGTCTACCTCGTGTTTTTCTGAACAAAACAGACGTTAATATGGACTCTTTCTATTTTTTTTCCCTATCTTCCTCCCTTATGTTGTTATAGTGGTTCTGATACTTCAGTGATGGGGAACAGGCTGTTCTTTTGTTCCAACTTCCTCTGTAGGTACATGGAAACTTTGTAGGAAGAAAGACTGGGGTCGGTTTCAAAGAATCAAAGTAGCCATGTTCTTATTTTGCAATTTAAAGAGGTATAAAAAATAAAGGTAAAGGAAGGGAAAGCTTTAGGGGGATGTAAGGAGCATGAGCTTTTTGTGTTGAAGATATTGTAGTTCATTGGCTATTTTTGAGTCAACCACAAGTTTGTGTGTGTGTGTTTGTGTTTTTAAATTATCTGTTGACTAGCAGGAGACATAGTAGTTAGCAGTCTATTGGAAGAGAGGGTTGGGATTAGAGTTAGCCACTTGGAGTGTGACTGCTATTGGAATACAAGGAACCCTATAGAATCATCATTTCTAAAGTAGCTATATGACTTTAAAATGAATTTTCATAGATTTCCCTTTAGAAATTAGAACGATGGCCCCTGTACAAAGCACTAGAGAAGTCATCTTGCTCATTACTAGAAAAGCACTGAGATCTTTTGATTCCTCTCTGGGGGCAGTTTTATTTTTAAAAATGGGATTGGTCATGTTACAAAAAGAAGAAAGAGAATAAGAATACTGTAAGAGATAGAGAAAGGATTCCCCCCCCCCAAAAAAAAAATCATCAAATCCATTTCCCTGAATTAATTAATTATTAAATAATTAACATTAATAATTATTAATGATTAAATAATAATTATTGTATTAGTATTTGTTATTTGGGGGGAGGCAATTTCTTCTGCAGCAGATGAATTGAATTCCAAAGAGCTATGTATTAATATAGGGATCACATCAGTCCTTCTGATAAGGTTGCAAAGAAAAAAAAAACAGAGGGTTTTTTTCCTGTTTGTTTTTAAATTTGTCACAGATATGTCCTTTTGATCTCTTTTTTTTCCTGCTGTCTTCCCAACTTTGTCTTTATCTTGTCTCCAGCTCATGAGTGAGAGGTGTTAAAGTAGCCTTTCTCCTCCTTTTTCCAACATTATCCAAGGGCAGAATATAGTATACAGAATTTGTACACTTTGCCAAACCAAAAATGAGGTTGCTGAGTGGAATTGCAACTAATCAGCAGGATGGATAAAGGGGAGAAGGACTTCCCAATAAAGCAGGAGAGGCTCTGGTCCTTTTCAAGGCAGCTCAATAATCCCATATGTGTAAGGGAACACCAGATTTTGACAGATGGGTCTAGCTATTTATTAAATGAGCTTCTAGCCACAGCAATAGGCTCAGGAATGGATGATTTCCTGCTGACTGGTGACATTGAGAAAGTTGGAGGACAGCAAAGCCAGAGGGCTTAATCAATGGCTTTGCTTAGTATATCCTGCATCTCCCAAATCAGGACATCATCAGGGACAGGCAGGTTAGGGTTCAGCTGTGAAGGCAGGAAATTTTATACCAACTTTATGTGGCTCAAGAGCAAGGCTAGCATTTACTGAGTCATAGTAAGAAGGCCTGGGAACCATAGAAATAGGATAGGAATCAACAGTGGGGCAGCAAATTTCATGCCAGTACAATTTACTGCTGAGTCAAAAAGGGTGGATAACATTTCAGTTCAGTAGTGAGGAAAGATAGTTAGATTAGTTATTTATGAAATTGATTTATTTCTTTGCTTGTTTATTTGTGTGTGTGTGTGTGAATACCTGCTACAGTACTTGGACTACTTACAGATACAGAGGCATCTAGGATGCTTATAGGAAGTGCTGAATTAGAACTGAAAGCTGAAATAAGTAAATGAAGTTACTTTGCTTTGTTTTTAGAAGTTGGGAGTCATTGCCCACTTGCTTCACTGAATTCCATTGAAGGTATTCACCCTGCTGAAGTTACAGAATCATAAATATGAATTGTTATTATGCACAAACTCTGCACAGCAAATGTACTGTGTACACCTGAAACAGGAGCCTTGTCACTGACAGAGAGGACATCAAGTACTGAAAAATGGTAGCTAGAAATACTTGTTAGACTTTTCCAGCCTGATGCTTCTGCTCCAAACCATAAGCATAGAAGAATTCTGCCATTTCCTTTCATTTTCTCCACTGTAATTATAAATTACTGAAAGCAATTCATAGCCAGGGGAGGGGAATCAGGGATATGGAATTTCTTCCATTCTCAGTTTCTAAAATGGGAAGCCATGGTGCGTTTTTTCACCTATGCACCATTTCTAATATAGCCTTTCCCCTACAATTGAAAAAATGGGATGGGACGACTTCTGCCTGCTTCAGGGCAATGTGCTGTGTATGTTTTCTGAGGGGGAATACAGGGTGGTCTGTGAGGAGAATGAAGGGATTTAAGATTGTATGAAACCACTCAGCTCTCAGAACCTCCATCCTGATTTCACCTGCCTTCAGAGCATCACAGGCAGGTTAATGAAGCAGCAGGGTTTTCCACTTCACTTTGTGGTGGAATCCATCCCTGGTGATGGAGCCCTAGAACATCTACAACCTCTCAACAAAATTTTGCAGGGGACAGAACTATCTCTTATTTCTTAGAATATTTTTGCAAGTAAATCCCAAACACTGACATGTAAATCTAGAAAAATGCCCCAGAGATGTGGTTTTTAAGTAAAAACATACTATGTGATATTTGTACAGATGATATGTCTGTATGCCGATTTTTTTAAATAAAAAAGTTTAAAGGGATAGATGTTTTTCTTTTATTTTCTATTAC
This sequence comes from Laticauda colubrina, assembly GCA_015471245.1. Classification (NCBI taxonomy): domain Eukaryota; kingdom Metazoa; phylum Chordata; class Lepidosauria; order Squamata; family Elapidae; genus Laticauda; species Laticauda colubrina. Next base: position 1,131,229 of record BLBF01000083.1, on the reverse strand, counting down.
CACAGTCTTTCCTGGTATCTGAGTCACAGTTGCAAAGGCTCTTAAGCACCCTTCTATCTTTGAAGAGAATCCACTCATCCAATTTACCCTAATTTTGGGGATGGGATGGGGGCGGAAACGGGTTTCCCCACTATATAATCAACTTGGCCTTGAGTATAAAAAAGCAAGTTCTCAAAGGAAAAAAATAGTTTTTTCCTCACTATTATAACTATGTTTCATCCAAATCATTTAAACATGACTAATAGCTTTCCTACTTACTCTCAGTCAACTACAAAATTCCTGATACTTTTAAAATGAATAATTTGTTTCCTGGCTCTGTATCTGATAAAGTTTATTATTTGGCAGGCAAACAAATGACCAGTTGATATTTGTAGTTTGTTGAACACCCACTGGCCATTATTTGTTGCATGTTTTTATGAATAATTAAAAAGAATTGATTAGTTATGAATTAAAGTTCCCTGCCTTCCAAGAATGCTTGGATTAATGCTTCTGTACCTACATTATCTAATTATATAATCATATCAGCAGATGATATAAACGTATCAGCAGCAATCACCTAGCAGCAGATAGGAAAAACTTAACTCAGATCTTTTTGAGAGTCATTTCCTAGTGATGAAACAATAGCACTTTGAATTACAAGCTCCAGAAGTATATCTTTGTGCAGTGTGACATAATGAATGATGAGCTGGCCTGTTTGTTTTTCTGTGTTTAAATAAGAAACAGTCTGGGGCTGAGTAGTGAGGAAACTTCTCCAAGCACATCCATTTGATGCAAAGTAAATACAAATGTGGTGTTCTGTTTTTAAAGCTTATCTTTTCATTGCTAATATTTTTTGTATTGCTAAATTTCTAAAATGTAATTTTAAGTCCAGTAATGCTTTTAGCAATTATTTGTTATTTCTACAAAGAATCCCAAGTGAACAAGAGCTGATTCACTTGTTTAATGAGTTCTTCTTTGCCAAATACCTGTAGAAAGTCAGCCTGTCTTTCTCCTTATCCTCTTATAAAATGTTGGCTCCCTCTTATCAAGTGCAGGAGAAAAGAACTTGCTTTACCAGAGGAAAAATGCAAATTATACACTGAAATTGAAGAAGAGTACTGTAGAATATTTTACCCATATGAAGCCATATATGCACATACAAACAAAACTGGAATGATTTGAAAGACAGCAGGAGAGGAGGAGGCATTATAACAGTTCATTCACATCAGTGTCTTGCCAAGACTCCCTTTACATGCTTTGCTGAGCCCTAATCTATATATGAAAATCAGTTCATGTGAATGTGATACCAATCTATGTCCTGCCAGTTGATAAAAGTCAGTGTCCCTTGTCATCCATCAACAAATATCAGCTACTGTGCTGTACAAATCACTGGGTCAGGATTCTTTGACAAACATTTTATATCTCATTAGTTTTTGTTAGAGTCTGTAAAGTGGACAAATTTAATGCAATGCAAAGTATTTAAATGATTTAAATATTGTGGTTAGTAACTTTCCTCTTATCTCAGTCCAGTATTCCCTTTAGATGGGTACCAAAGGCTATACACAAAGCTTGCCGGGGGCATTGGAACAGGTGACAAGCTGTCCAACAGTCTTTCCTGTGCACACCTGTTTAAACATTTCTCCAGTTTGCATAATGATATATAACATGACTTGCAATGACAATGATGGTCTGGCCAGTGGGAGGAGCAGAACGTTCTCTGAACTCTATTATTCTGTGTTGTTTGAGTTTGCAATTACACATTTAACACAGATACTCACGTTTATTTTTTGTGTGTGCAGGCTTAATAGAATCATTCTAAATTATTTTTCTCATCTACCACTGTGATGCAGTTATTTAATGATAAAAGAAGGCTAAATAGGAATTCTTTTACCATATTGGTTCAGATGCCACTGGATTCTTCTGTAAGCATGAGTAATTCTGTTGTATATATTTAGAAGGCCATGTCTGCCTTGGTATAAGAAAGGCCTCTCCTAATTTACATTTTCTCTGTATGTAAGACTATAGCCTTTCCAGTTCCCAAAGAGTATGGTTGTTGGCTGTGCTGGCTTGGAATTAGGGTTTCCATTGAGAGCTTGTTGTCCAACTGAACCAGAAATGAGAGAAGTGATATAATCTTCCACAACCTGCTACACTTCAGCAGTGACCCTATTGGCCATGGGTGTCAAACTCACGGCATTACATTGCTATCATATAATGTTTCACGACATTTTTCCAATTCATGGAGCTGGGGTGGGCACGGTCTGTATGCGACACATTCGGCCAGTGGGCTGCCAGTTTGACACCTCTGCTAGGCCATCCATTCCCATCTAGTGCAGATGAGAAGTAGTGGCTTAACATACTGATAAACACCAGTCTATCTTGAGAGAAAGTGTTTGATCGCGGGGGAAAAAGAGACTGGAGACCAGCGTGACTTTCAGCTCTTTATTCAGTTCCTGGAATCAGTCTGACTGTGGAGCCGTGGCAGCCTATTTTATAGCGGCTGCTCACAGCTTGCGGCCAATGACGGATCCTTGAATCTCCCACCGTTCAGGTGGACCAATCACAGGGTGGCAATTGTTGACCAATCACCGTTGCTCGAAGAACCAATCATATTATAGTATTTGTAGACCAATCAGAAAAGGGTATTTCAAGTATGCTAATATGGAACAGAAAGGAAGATTACACACCTTGCCAAACATTATCCATCAATGCAAACTTGAAAAAAAGAAGGCCTTTTTTTGTTTTTAGCAGCAGTTGGCATTCTCTTTCCCCCAGCATGCTATAATTTGGTAAACCAATCCTCAATAAGGCCTCTCCCTCATTCTCAGTCCACAGCAGAAATAGATCTGTTGTTTGGCAAGACAGGATAAATACATGGTTAAGCTTTGTTTGTCCAAACAGGGCATCTCATTTCTCAGCAGCACTTGGTGCCTGATACAGAAGTCAGAAAAGAAACCCTCTTTTCAAGACAAGTTAAAGAGCAAGTTCTTCAAAGATGCATTGAGAAGGGACAGCACTCAGGTCTGTGCCATGTGTCCCCTTTTCTCGAGAAAAGACTTCTGTTTCCAAGTCCTTTCAATTATTTATTAATTAAATTTATAATAAATATAAATTATGTGTAAATTTTTCTTATAAATTTTTTCATCTAAAATACAAAGAATATACTAAGTTTTCCTAGTATATCCAATCTAAAAATAAAGAAAGGAAAGCAATCAAGTCTTAGAGATAGACATTTATTTACAGTTTGCTATGGCACCATCATGACCAGATGATACCCTTGGTCGCCCAATAACATCCTCATGGATTTTAAAGATAAAAACAATATTTACCACCACCCCAACCTGACATGATCATGGATTTTGGTTCATCACCAAAGAAGCTCACACCAGAAATCAGCTTCACCTCATAGTTTCAAGGTAGATTAAATTTGTCTGAATTTGCTCCCCTTCTTTCCTTACCTTATCTTGTGTGAATTATAGAGGGGCCACTCTGAGACATTACCCAAATTAATTTCTTGCAATGAATTCAAGATGTGCTTTCTGATAATTGACTTAGTAGCAGCTCTGCTCTTCAAGGCTATTCCTTTACAACAACTGAAGACAATGACATTTTTAAATTACATGTACTGTAAATGGCAGTGCTAAGCTGTTGCTGCCAACATTTAACAAAAAAATTGTGGCAATAGGTTATTCAATCAGCAGCATAATTATAATCACAGTTTATAAACCTTATTAAAGGAAGTTGGAAAAACTCTGTTAAAAGAAGTATTATTATAAACACCCAACAATGTAGAGATGAAGTAATCAATATGCACATTAGTAGAATAGTCATCGGGACTGGGAGTTTTTCCTGTATTCCTAGATTTAATAGTAGCTATCATTTCTTGAAGAGATAACTATTTGGGTAGATAAAAAGCTTGGTCATGACCTTCAGATTTTTTAACATGATTATTTTCTTCTGTGGTAACTTTTGACTTATTATTAAAAAGTCAAACATAGGCATAAACATATATGTCTGATTAATTAAATCAAAATCATATTAGACTTTGCCTTGAGCATTGTTAATAGCAGAATAATGTCAAATAGGACATCAGGAGCCAAAGTAGTTCAAATGAATACAGATTTATTGTACACTAACACTCTCTATAAGAATCTGAACTACAAATGGTCAAGGAGAATTGGTGGTATATAAGAGTCAGCCAAATTCAAGGTGGACTGGACTTTGATCTCTTGTGGATGCAAAGAGACTTGAGACTGATGATGCACTTGACCCCCTCCCTCGCTCTCAACCAGGTCCTCTCCTATAACATTATTTTACTGTCATTATTTTGATGAAAAGGCCAAACATTTGACAGGTCTTTTTCCTTACCTCCAATTATCTACTTTTTCATTTTAGTTGTTAATTTGTGTTAACACAAATTAAATTTAAAACTTTGTTTTAAAATGTGTTTAGGATTGATACTGTTAAGTGCTGCTTGTAATTTAAAGGTCATCCAGCTATCACTGAGGTGTTAGAAAGTCTTTTTGTATTATTTTTATCTTGGTACAGCAATGGTTGGATGACTCTAAAAAAGATACCTACGGTCATTCATGGGAAACATTCCAAATAAAAATCTGACAAATGTGGTGAAACTTGCTAGAGCAGGGGGTTTATTTTATTCTAGTTACTTGTTTTTCAGGCTATGTTGCTTTTAGCCTGAAGGGAAGAAAAGAATTGCCTTTCTAGTGTTTGGCCAATTTTCATATAATGGTGCAGGAAAAGTTTGCTCCTGAAATCTTTACCCAGGGCTGAATATGGAATCCAAATCTATGATTGCCACACTGTGCATGGTTCCTAATTGAGTTGTTCTTATTTCTGAACATTCATCCATTCATTTTTAATCAGGACAGAGTGATTTGCCACTTTATAGATGCTCTCCAATCATTTTAAGCCAAAGAGAATATTGGAATTTTTAATATATGCAATATATATCTCATAACAGTCTGCAGATGACAGCCAATCCCAAAATAGTTGTCATAGGACAAAATAGCACTTTTCCAAAATAGTGCTGCTGCTTCCTCTAGTATGATGCTTCCCCTAGCCACTCTTCCTCTGGTCTTTTCTATGGACAAAATGGCACAGATCCACATTTATCCATCATTTTTTTATTGTTTAAAAAGCCTATGAGGGACCCAGATTGTTGAGGGCAATATGCTGACTCTGTAAACCACTAGAGAGGGCTGTAAAAAGCACTGTGAAGCAGTATATAAGTCTAAGTGCTAAGTGCTATTGCAATGGGTCTTATAAAAATGATGGATGGTAGAACTGGGAGTTCTCATTTTAAAAAATGTTTTAAAAAGTAAAAAATAACAATAATGGTACCAATAGAATTGTTTATGAGTCATATAAGTATGCCTCAGCAATGTGTTTAGACACCAGTCTTAAAAATCAAAATTATTGTGTTACAGTTTTTCAATTTACTTCCTCAGATTATGATTGCTGGTTTATTTTTAAAATTTCATTTGTTTTAGTAGTGCTTGTTTTAGACTCTTCTTGTTTAATATGTCATTGAACAGTCAAAATATTTTTAATTAACAATATTTAATAGACTGCCTTCATCTAGAGGATTTCTGAGTGGTAAACTGTTACTCCAAAATACAACTATTAAAACAGAAGCAGAAGTAGTAGCAGTGATGGCAGTTGTTTTATCTGAGTACTTACAAGAGCTGTCGAGATCTAATTTTGCAAATATTTTCCCCCGACCCAATGAGTGTAATAGGTGTTGTTTCACTGGCACGGGGTAAGCACTTTGTTATAATGCTCTATTCAGGGTGCCCCATAATCAGCACAGATGCACACTGACCCATCTGGCTTTATGGGGGTCACTATTTGGCTGTCCCATTTTGCCTGATCTGTGGGTTCTAAGATTCCCTGCGCAATGAGTTTATCTAATTGCTCAACTATTTTTGGCTTAAATGTGAATGGAACTCGCCTTGCCTTTGGTTGGATTGGGGCTATATTGGGATCTAGATTAAAAGAAATGGGTGACCCCAAGTACTTGCCTCATTTGTCATCAAACACCTCCTTGAAGTCCTCCATCAGTTGGTTTTCCCACTCACTGTCTGTTTATTAATTATTAATAAATTAATAATATTATTAATGCCTGTGAATTCAATTTCTAGTGGTTTGAACATTCAAGCCCTGGTAGGCCCAGTCTGTCCTGGTCAACCACAGTTTGTGGCAGGATTTCAGAGTGATTTTTGAATGTTACTCTGAATTCGCCTTTGCCTATGATGGGGATCCTGTTTCCTTGGTAATCCTTTAAGATTATTTTTTGTTCTCTCAGTTGAGTCTTCTTAAAATGCGGAAGCATTCTTTTGAGGGTATCCCATGATACCATTGATAGAATGGATACAGAATCTACCTCCATCTCGCAAGTTTCACCTTCAATATCTATCCACACATTCACTTTCCTCACATTAGGTGTGCTGGAATGTCCTACAATCACAGTCTGGTGCGTTTTGCCTCTTTTTGTATTGAACTCCTGGTTCTTCCGGCTTCTATTATACTGGCTCCCTTGATTTTCTCGCCATCTTGGGGGGGGGGGGGGGGAGAACCACTCTTTGGGTTCTCAGTTTGATTTTCCCACCATCTCGAGAGGGGAGAGCTTTGCCTTTGTCTTCTCTGGGTTGGCTTATACGCTCGGCATGCGCTTGCTATATGCCTCCCTCTCTCACAGCGTTGGCAAATAGCATCACGGAACTGGCATTCTGATCTATGGTGATTTCCTTCACACCCAATCACCAGAATTCTTTTTGTTTATTGTCCCTGCTCTTTGCCTGCCTTTCAGATCAAAGTTGATTTACTTCTTCCTCCTCAGTAGATCCCGAGTCCGACCCCAGGTCCTCGTGGTGTATGATGGCGATATCTTTGGGGGGAGGCTGTGCTGCCTTATTCATCTTCCGCATGGCTGCTGCATACTTTTGAGAAGCCTCCGTGATTGCCGCTTCCTCATTGGCCTCTTTTAATGTTATATTTGGTTTGGTTAGTAGATGGCTATGTAGTGTTAGGTCTCAACCATCAAACCACGTGGTCCCTCATAGCTTCAACTAAGTTTGAGAATTCGCATGCCCCTGCAATATTCCTTAGTCTTGTCACAAAATCATTGATGCTTACCCCTTCCTTTTGATCTCTCCTGTAGAATTTGTGTTTCCTTACAAGGCAGGAAACAGGGGAGGTATAATGGGCTCTCAACAGTTTTTCTATAACTGGCCAAGCCATTGTCTTTACGTCGGTTGGGGCTGCGAGGGCTTTTGCCATTTTAAAAATGTTGGAGCCGCAATGTGTGAGGAAGACTGCTCTCTTCCTCAACTCCATAATATTTACCAGGCCGCTGCTTTCCAAGAACATCTGGAACCGATCAATGTACAATTCCCAATCGTCTCTGGTTGGGTCAAATGGTGTGGGTGGCATGTTGTTTCCGGCCATTGTGGAGTTTGTTTGGTAGCTGACCTAATTTCCGCAATCCTGTTTCTCTCAGTATCCCACCTTCGTCGCCAGAGTTAGATCATGGGTGAGACAAGATGCAGGAGGCTCTGAGTCTATTCACTTTTTATTCACATGGTTCAGAACAAAAAACATCAGCTGCGGCAGCTCTTTTTACTCCTGGGCGGCTGCAGCTCCAGCCAGTGACCACTCTTTAAATTTCCCGCTGTCGCTCCTGGACAATCAAAACCTCTCATGCAAATATCTAACATAAACTGTGATAATCAGATAGATTTCCCAACAGAACAGTCACACACATGGCCTGTTTTGCTACATAGATCAGCAAAAAAAAGTCACTTTAAATGATTCTTCCTGTTTTTCAGAGAGTGGAAATGCATACAAGAAGATATCAATTACAGCAACAGAATATATTGAAGAGCATCTACAATTCACCAGCAAACAAGAATAGAAAGCATAGATTTCCACAGGGGCATGACACACATACAAAACAGGAAGAGCTTTGATTGCATGATTGTGGGCACCAACTTGACTTCTTCTTCTTTTACTCTATCCTGCAGGCACTTGTAATGGGAAGATCCTCGGCAATTTAACTTATGTCATTAATTATAAATTATTTGAAAATTTGTTCCTTTCCTATGGCATTATATCTTATTTGTTCCTATCCTGCTTCCCTAAGTTACATTGTTATGTTATAGACCTTTGCTGACACTCAATCTCTTTCATTTTCAGAAAGACAAGATTAGTATATCTGAAAAAAGGATGACAGAATTTCAGAGAGTACATCAGGGCTTTATCAATCAGAGACATCTGTTGGAGGTGGGGGGGAATCAAAATGAATCCTCATGTGAATGGCTCTGAAATTATGTATACAAGTTCACCCCATGCTGCATTTTTCATGCTAACAAAAAAAAATCATGGTTACAGACATACAGCCTGGCTAAGAACTATTAATTGCTCAATTTATACATGGCCTAATCATTTTAAGCGCTCGTTATTAATCAGCTGTGAATCCTGGTTTTTAATTAGCATGCCTGCTTTGGCAAGAGCTGTGTTTATATCATATGATAATGAAATTGTCTCCACTTCACCCAGTTGATTTATTCTGTGAGAGCTTTGGTTAGTCTATTTCAGTCTTTATCAGTATCTAAAGGCCCTGTCACACTGGCCGACGGATGTAAAACGTTTGTAAAAAGGACACAGCGGACGAGAAAAATGTTCCATCCGTTGTTATCCGCTCCCAAAAGGGGCAAAAATTTGCATAACCAGAGCGGATAACATGGAAAGGAACGGATGGGGGGAGGATGCAGGGCGGATGGAAAGCAGATGCTCCACGGAAGCCTAGCGGATGGAAGCGGATGAGAGCGGATGACACATCCGCAAGGCTTCCGGGGGACCGCAGCAAAGCGGACATGGAACGGATACAGATGCCGAGCGGATGCCGAGCGGATGAAGCGGATGCACAGCGGATGCCTAGCGGATGCACAGCGGATGCCTAGCGGAAGCCTAGCGGATGCCTAGCGTTCACTGCGCATGCGGGGAGGATGCATTGCGTCAGCCCCGCGGATATAAAGGGAAGCAGCTCCCAAGCAGGTCACCATTCAGAGGAAAGACCTGCTTCCAGACACATTGACTGCCTTGCCAGCCTGCGTGCCTTGCCAGCCTGCCTGCCTGCCTGCATACCTGCCAGCCTTGCTGCCTGCCAGGCTTGCTGCCAGCCTCCCTGCCAGCCTCCCTGCCAGCCTCCCTGCCAGCCTTGCTGCCTGCCTGCCTGCAAGCCTGCCTGCCAGCCTGCCTGCCAGCCTTGCTGCCTGTCTTCCTGCCAGCCTGCCTGCCTGCCTGCCTGCCAGCCTTGCTGCCAGCCAGCAACCCCACAACCATGCGGAAGAAGAGAAAGCCTCAGCCATCTGCTGCCAGCCCTGGCAAGAGGAACAGGGCCACCCTCCCACTCCCTGGCCCTCATCCTGCTTCTGTTGGGGCTTCTGTAGCACGGGCTTGCTCTTCTGGGGCTGGGGCTTCTGCTGCTTCTGCTTCTGGAGGAGCTGATGATGCTGCTTCTGGCGGTGGTGCTTCTGCTCGTGCTTACTCTACTGATGCTGCTTCTGGAGGTGGTGCTTCTGCTCATGTTTACTCTGCTGATGATGCTTCTGGCGGTGGTGCTTCTGCTGGTTCTTACTCTGCTGAAGCTGCTCCTCGTCCTGCTGGTCCTGCTCGTCCTGCTGATCCTGCTCATCCTGCTGGTCCTGCTCGTCCTGCTGGTCCTGCTCGTGCTCCTCATCTTGCTGGTCCTGCTTGTGCTCCTGGTCTTGTTCGTCCTGCTGGTCCTGCTCGTGCTCCTGGTCCTGCTCGTGCTCCTGGTCCTGCTCGTGCTCCTGGTCCTGCTCGTGCTCCTGGTCCTGCTGGCACTGTTGGTGCTAACTCTGTTGCTGATGATCCTGGTCCTGCTGGTGCTGCTGCTGATGATGATGATGATGACGATCCTGCTGGTGCTGCTGGTGCTACTGCTGCTGATGATGATCCTGCTGGTGCTGCTGCTGCTGGTGGTGTGGAGGAGCAGCCACTACAACCTCGAAGCCCCTCTGATGAGGGCCCATGTGGTCCTGCCAAAGGGAGGAAGAGGCAGACGCGAGAACGGGAGAGGAGGCAATACTCCATCAAGAAAGAACATGAGGATGAGGTGCTGGAGTGGCTGAGAGAGAATGAATATCTTTGGAGGAAGGGACAAAGGCTCTATAGGGACACCAAAAGGAAGCAGGCTGCTTGGAGAGAGAAGGCGGAGAGCCTGGGCTACACTTCGGAGGTGCTCCTCGTCTGGTGGAAGCACATCCACACCTGGTACGGGAAGCTGCACCTCAAGAAATCTGGCCAGGCCGCGGTCAAGCTGACGGACAGAGAGACCTACATCATGGCCAAGTGCAGCTTCCTGGAGGGTGAGATCCGCCACCGAGGAGCAGCCCCTCTCACAACCCTCTCTCTCAGGCAGCCTGTTGAGAGCCTGTCCTCTTCTGGCAGAAAGTCAGCTCCTGTCTCCAGGCAGGTTTCTGTGGAGCGTCCCATGGCGGAGAACCCCCCCCCCCCACAGCTGTTCTAACTGTGGCGGAGCACGTGGAGGACTCCCTGGCACAGTGGGAAAAAGGAGACGGCACTTCCACCACAGTCCAACCTGCATCCACCCCAGCTCCACCTCCACAGAAAGGCAGAGAGCCAGACAGGAGGGACAGAGCCACACTGTCCTGCTGGAGATCAGGGACACCATCCGGAGCAGAATAGATATCCTCTCTCAGCTAGTACATACCAACGCACCATCCTCCAATTGCAAGCCCTTCCTCACCTATGTCAACCAGACCCTCGTGGAAATGGCAGAACCCCAGTACCAGGTGGTGAAGGACCGGATCACCAAGCTGCTTCACAACCCTCCAGATTCAGATGAACCTGCTCCCACCCAGTCCAGGTCTGCTCCTCCACCCCAGGTGATGTCCCTCCCATTCCAAGGTTTTCCACAGGCCCTCACCTACCAGGGCTATGGCTACCAGGAGGTCCAGCAGCACAGGCAGCAGCCCTTCCCAGTCCAGGCACAGGCTCATCAGATGCCACCGTTGCCACCGGTTCCACTGATGCCACCGATGCCACTGATGCCACCGACGCCACTGATGCCACCCACGCCAGTCCTCACACAGCTGCAGACCAGACAGCCCCACTACACTGCTCCTTCCTCCACCCCACAGCCAAGCCTGGCCTCAGTACATCTGTCGTCAGTATTGGGACTGACATCCCATGGCATGGAGGAAGGAGCTCTCAACATCACGGGCCTGATCCAGCTGTCTGAGAGCTTCCTCAACACACCGTCACCTGTTGTCCTCTCGGGGCCAGGCACCCCAGTGGGGCTTCAGACCAGCACTCCAGCAGCAGCCACCTCCACAGCACCTGGACTCTTCACTCCTGAGACTGGGCATACCTCTGAGTGACAGAGAAGAGTGCCAGAGACTGGGTGGCTACCTGTAGACTTTATTTGGACACTTGACTTGGGTCATTTTTCTTCTACAGCTTTTTATTAATAAAGATTATCTTTGCTTCACACACTTGCTTCATTTATTTTGGTAAATAAAGTCTTGGTGAAAACTTTTAGAAATTGTTTAGCCTTTGCATGCTTGTGGGATGGGTTAAGATAGCAGTGGGGTGGGCAGGGATACCTTTGGGATGGGTTAAGATAGCTGTGGGATGGGTTAAGATAGCTGTGGGATGGGTTGAGATAGCAGTGGGATGGGCAGGGATACCTTTGGGATGGGTTAAGATAGCTGTGGGATGAGTTAAGATAGCTGTAGGATAGATAAACCTCCAGTGCAAGCATAGTGGAACTGTATGGTCCACCCTCCACACATGTCATCATAAACACAACTATTTATTAAATGCCCTGTTCACTGTAGGCCCACTCAACATACATGGCCCAATCTCATCAGTGTGATAAGACAGGCTGAAGGAAGCATCCATTCATCATCTATCATCCTGTTTGCCACTCTACCGCTCCAGCTGGGGAGTTGCACCAGTGTTTCAGGAGGTTGTGCTGCTTCTTCCCTTCACGTGAGGCTCTGTTGGGGCCTTGCACATACTCAGTGTCTATCAGGTTTTGCCCTTGCCTCCATTCCCCAGGCTCCATGTCCCCATTGCCTTGTTGGAGGTCCACGAGCCTGTTCTGCAGGACTGGGTAGCGGGTGCGCATGAGATTGTGCAGGATTCAGCAAGCTTCCATGATCCTCCTCACGGTCTCTGGGCGATGCTGCATGATGGTTGGAAGTACCTGGAACCTGTTGGCCAGAATGCCAAAGGCATTCTCCACCACCCACCTTGCCCTGGACAGCCTGTAGTTGAAAATCCTCTCTTCACGGGTGAGACATCTGGAAGTGTAGGGCTTCATGAGGTAGGTTCTGAGGGAGAAGACGTCATCCCCCACGATGAAGTAGGTCACATCTTGCGTGTCATTGGGCAGGGGGTCTGGATCTGGGAAGCCCATGATGAGGTTGCCTTCCAGCCCCTCCTTGAGGTCACTGGCGTTGTATACCTGGGCATCTGAAGCTGACCCATTGCCTGAAGCATCGATGTACATGAACTTGTTGTTAGCATCGACCCTGGCAAAGAGGACGATGCTGAGGAAGCCCTTATAGTTGAAATAAGTGGCACTGGAGGAGCTCCTCCAGGTATTCTTTGTTGATGGCCTGCACCACTTCTCTGACCACAATGCTGATGGTGTTGTGTGGCACCCTCCAGCCGTACTGCATGCTCCTGTAGGTGGTCCCTGAGGCCAGATGGCGCAGAGTCAGTGCCACCTTGAGCCCAGGGCTCAGGCTGGGGCGGAAGTTGGTGCTCTGCTTGGTCAACCTGGGTGTCAGCCGCTCCACAACTTCGTCGAAACAGGGCTGGAGGCATCTTCATGAAGTTCTGGAATGCACGAGTGTCTTTGTTCCTGAGCTCCACCATCAGCTTGTTGTACAGTCCGTACTCTGCTCTTCTCCTGATCCATCTTCAGACCCAGATGCTTCTTGGCCACCTCCTTTTCTTCCCGTAGTAGAGTTGAAAGAGCCTGTAGATGGCTTTGCACTGTTGCAGAACGATGGTGGCTACCAAAAGGACTGTGATACGATCCATGGTGGACATGACTGGATGCTGTGGAAGAGCAAGAGGCAGATGAAGGCTGCAGAGGTCTGCACAGCAGGGCTGCTGGTCTGAAAGTGAGATCCAGGTGAGTTGCTCCCCCTTTTTATAGGAAATATAGGTTTTCAACTATGTGTCCTTTTGCATCCTCTAGACATCCTCTAGACATCCTTAATATCCGAGATAGGTCCCCTCTGTGAACGTTTTTTCCATTTTAAATGCTTTCTTTGCAAGCTGCATCCACTTTCATCCTTTCTCCATCCGTGCTACTAACGCTGCGCGTCCATTCCGTGTCCGTTCCGCTTCCTCCCTGTGTCCGCTTTCTGCTGGAGCGGATTTGAGTTGCGCGGATGCCTAGCGGATGCCTAGCGGATGTAGCGGACGTGTAACGGATGACAACAGATGCAGAACGGATGTCACCTGTATGCGTTGCGAATGCAGAATGGATGCGTTGGATACATTTTCCACTCAAAAAGTTTTGAGCAGCTCAAAATTTTTTGAGTGGATGAAATGTCAGTAGACGGATGCTGGACGGATAGAGAGGATGAAAAACGGAGGCAGTGAGTACAGAATGGATACATCACGTTAACCAATGGATTGCAAGTGTTTTTGTCTGTTTTACATCCTCTTTCCATCCGTTGGTGCAGTGCGACATGGGCTTAAAGACAGAATTCTCAAAATCCTCAGCCAAAATTGTCAATGGTCACATTGAATAGAATTCAAATACCGTATATACTCACCTATAAGCCAACTTTAGAACGCTTTTTTTTTTCCCCAAATTTGGGGGTCGGCTTATACGCGAATAAATCTGATTTGCTGGAGCAGCGACTTAGCATTGCGGCTTCGCGCGATGAGAGTCTTGGCTCTCGTCGCACGAAGCCACTGCCCGGCGAAGCCACTGTCTGCTGCTTCCCCGCCTCACATTGAGTCTCCCAGCTGATTGGCTGTACAAGCCACTGCCCGGCGAAGGTGATGAGAGTCTTGGCTCTCATCGCCCGAAGTCGTGCACTTCGCGCGATGAGAGCCAAGATTCTCATCGCCTTCGCCGGGCAGCGGCTTGTACAGCCAATCAGCTGGGAGACTCAATGGGAGGCGGGGAAGCAGCGGGCAGTGGCTTCGCTGGGCAGCGGCTTTGCGCGATGAGAGCCAACACTCTCATCGCGTGAAGCCGCCACGCTAAGTCACTGCTCCAGCAAGTCGCTGGAGCAAGTCGCCATGCTAAGTCGCTGCTGCAGCCCTCGCCTGGCCCTTTGCAGCCCTCGCCTGGCCCTTAGCAGCCCTCGCCTCAAGTAAAACATGCACGAAGTCGGGCACCATTTTTCTCCCTGGATGGATGATGAGCCGCAACTTTTGCCCCACCGCCTTTTACCTCTGGGCTTCACTTCTGCTGTTCAGGGAAGTCTCGCCCAAAGCCCTGTCCTCCCAGAATCTTTCTGACGGTGAGCCTTGACGGTGAGATCACGGGTTGAACACCATGGTATTTGGGGGTTGGCTCATATGCGAGTTTTTGCAAAATTCCTCATTTTGGGGCAGTTTTTTAAGGGTCGGCTTATTTGCGAGATCAGCTTATATGCGAGTATATACGGTACATCTGAATGGTTTTAGGTTGGTCTTCTTTAAAGCAGAGGTGTGGGCTGAAAAATATTTTGTACCCCAGGCAAGTTTGGCTATTTCAAAGTAGCATATTTGAAAATATTTCAGGTATTCTAAAAAGTTGAAACTAAACATACATAGTACAGATATGAAAACATACAACTGCCCATTGTCTGCTGTTTCTAACAGCCCACTGAAATAATTTTCTCTGCACATCAAAGCTTCTATTTTCTTTATTGTCAAAACCTTTTAAAATAAGCTTGATAGATACTGCATACATATCTTTGGATTTTGAGAGGTATGTGTTCATTTAAACCATAATCATGTATACAGGTTTTTTAAGAAAATAAATCCTCCCCCATAAAAATTATATTTATTTTAAGCATGTTTAAATTTGGCCCCATCCCATTAGATCACAGGCCCTATTGCCACATTCTTTATTCAAAGGAAATATAGCTCTGTATGGAAAAATATCCATGGATGTTATTTTGCATGGACCATCAGTCAGTAAAGTTATGGTTCCATGGCTGTGGCTTTTCATTCAGAAAAATCCAAATATAGCCATAGTCTTATATCCTTAAAATGTGGGCTCTTAGCATTTGTAGCCAAAAGTTATCTTCATCAAATTATGATTGTTGGATTTTTTTCTGGGCAGAGCACATGAGTGACTGGAACTTTAACTCAGCACTAAGAAAAGATGGTCTTAAACTTAGTTTCTTCTCCTTCCTCTTCCAGAGGTACATTCAGTTCACTGTTATAAATCAACAGACACACTGACCTAATATATCCCATATTTGCTTCCCTTTTTGCTGTTTCAAAGCTTCGCAAAGCAGTCATCAAACTTTTTTTAGAGGCATTCTGACTTATTTTCCCAAATGCCATTAACACTCCCTCAATCCAAACTCCCTCATAGGAATATTGTCATAAAAGCCTGGAATAGTACATATTGGAATCTGAACTTCCAGAAGAAAAATGGGATCTGTAACTTTTTGTTTCTTTCTGTCTGAAAATAGATTTCCCTGTTTCTTTTTCCTGACTGAATTGATGTAATTTTTAATAACAATGTCTAGCAAAAATTCAACAAGTAAAGGCTTTCCAAGCATGCATGCATGTGCAATGCATGTGACTGCTCTTCTTGGAAAACTGCTGGATTACATTTAAAAACCAATAAGGCTGCCAGATGGTCATCAGTGGAAAATGCCCCCTATATTTAATATTTTTAAAGGAATATGTAGAATTTTTCACTGATGACTATCAGAAGATGAAATTCCTTAACTTCATCCTACTTCTTTTACAGTAAAGCTGCTCAGTCCAAGTTCCATTTATGAATATCTGACTTTAGTGACCAATGACTTAAGAAAGAATATGTCAAATCCATATAGCCTTCCGCCCCCCCCCCCACATTTTAAGTTGGAAAGACCATAGGAAAGTGTTTCATAATCATTTGTGTAATCACAATATATTTGTCCACCTTGTCGAATCTTCTCTAGTTACCAATAGAGTTAAAAGATCTCAGAGTTGTTTTTTATTAGTTAGTATTTCCAGTTGGGGATTCAAACTGGGATTATCCTGGCCACTACTTTTGTTATATTTACAACTTTGGATCTTGGGAACTGAGAAATCTGTAAAATTATTGTGATATTGAGATGTCCTAATAAAGATGTTATCTTTAGAACTGTGAGATGAGCAGCATATAACTTTGATAAATAAATAAATATTGGAACAATATGAGTTTAGATTTTTTTTCTTGTAGCTAATCTGCCATCATTGGCATAGTTTGTAACAAAGGAAAGATCTAAATTTTCCCAAGGTACTTCATGAAGCCTTGAAGTTTTCTAATTTTAAAAAACAAAGAGGCCTCATTGTTCTTTATCTGTCAGTCTTTCTGGCACTTTGGAAGTACAGGTAGTCTTCAACTTACAACAGTTCATTTAATGTTCAGTAGAATAGAATAGAATAGAATAGAATAGAATAGAATAGAATAGAATGGAATGGAATGGAATGGAATGGAATGGAATGGAATGGAATAGAATAGAATAGAATAGAATAGAATAGAATAGAATAGAATAGAATAGAATAGAATAGAATAGAATAGAATAGAACAGAACAGAACAGAACAGAACAGAACAGAATAGAATACTTTATTGGCCAAGAGTGGTTGGACAAACAAGGAATTTGTCTTGGTGTAAATACTTTCAATATACATTAAAAAGATACATTCATCAAGAATCATAATGTACAATACTTAATAATAGTCATAGGGTACAATAAGCAATCAAATCATACTAGGAAACAGTCACTATAAATCATAAGGATACAAGCGACAAAGTTACAGTCATAAGTCACAAGTGGGAGGGAATGGGTGATAAGGAGTAATGAGAAGATTAACAGTATTAGTGCAGCAAAGTGCAGACTTTGTAATAGTTGAACAGTGTTGAGGGAATTATTTGTTTAGCAGAGTGATGACTTTCAGGGAAAAACTGTTCTTGTGTCTAGTTGTTCTGGTGTGCAGTGCTCTTCTGTGTCATTTTGAGGGAAGGAGTTGAAACAGTTTATGTCTGGGATGTATGGGGTCTGTAAATATTTTCACAGCTATCTTTTTAACTTGTCCAGTATACAGGTCCTCCATTGAAGGCAGGTTGGTCGTACTTGTTTTTTCTGCAGTCCTAATTATCCTGTGAAGTCTGTGTCTGTCCTGTTGGGTTGCAGAACCAAACCAAACAGTTATAAAGGTGCAGGTGACAGACTCAATAATTCCTCTGTAGAACTGTAACTGTTCAAGTTCCAAAGGCATTGAAGAAAGTGCCCATTATGACCATTTTTCAGACTTAGGACAGTAACAGCTTCCCCATGGTCACGTGATTTACATTTGTATGCTTGACAACTTTTATGACGGTTGCATATGATCCCCCTTTGCAACTTTTGATAAGCCAAGTCAATGGGGAAGCCAGATTCATATAACAACCCTGTTACTAATACTGCAGTGATTAACTTAACAAATGTGGCAAGAAAAGTCATAAAATGGGGCAAAACTCACTTAACAAATTTCTCACTTAGCAACATAAATTTTGGACTCCATTGTGATCATATGTTGAGGACTACTTGTATATGCACAACACAGAATCTCTTTCAGCTACTGAGTGACATGAAGTTCTTCATTGAGTCAAATCACATTTCTGCCCTCCAGCAGATATAACATCTCTAGTGCAAAACATCATAGGAAACAAATTGTAGGCTTGTTGTAACCAATTGTATATTGTAACCATATACAAGCCCAGTGTATCATTCCATTTGAGATTCCAATGATAACAATACAATATTTCAATATTCAGAACTCAGTATTTTTAAAAAAGGTTAAAGAGCTATGAAAGAAACAAAGTTGATATGCTGAAAACAAAGTCCATAGTATAAACTGCAGTGTAATCTTAAAATGCACTCTTGTTTGATAATCTCTTGGTATATCTCAGAAATTGGTACACTTAATGAGAACATTTTTTCTCCTCATACATACACTTGGAAAATATGTCTAGAAAGATAATGTTATCAGAATCATGCTGATATCAGTTACACACAACGTTGTCCTTTCAGTCATCTATGCACAGCCACACTTCATTATACAAACACATCATTAGGTAATACAAATCCAAGCCATATATACTGCAATATCATTTTCACACAGTTGTGACACCTCCACTTGTTACTATGTTGTTTGCTTACCCTGTCACTCATCATGACATATCCATTCACATATGCAGTATATCTCCAAAGAATCCAGATTCATTAAAACACGGTGTTTCTGTTAATTGTCTTTTATTTACATTGTTGACATGGGAACAGATACAATTCAAGGGCAAGATTGCTAGGGCAATTTTAGATGTAAGGTCCAGATCTTAGAAAAGCAGAGTAAGAAAGAGACACAAAATAATTAGCCATGCATATCTTTGCAATATCTGAAGAAATCTGAAAATCAGTCCTAACCATTAGTGTTGTAGCTTTGCACCTAAATATTTGGTGACTGGAGAGAAATGTGTATCTGGATAGTTAATCTTACCTTTATATATGATTCTCTATTCCTAGTTTAAGAACACAATAGTCTCTCTACCATCCATTTTCCAGCAGTGGCTAAGCAGATGCCAAATGGAAGCTTAATATAAGACTTGAAGCATTCTAAGTTGCAGATTTCTTCTATCCAAAGTTATAAAGGTAAAGATTTCCCCTATCCAGTTGTTTCTGACTCTAGGGGTTTCTTAGCTAAGGGAACCAGCATTGTTCAAAGACATTTCCATGGCCATGTGGCTAGCATGACTATATACTGAGGTGCATGGAATGATGTGAGTTTCCCACCAAAATGGTACCTATTTATCTTCTCGTATTTGCATGCTTTCAAACTGCTAGGCAGGTGGGAGTTAGTACAAGGACAGAAGCTTGGCCCACTGTGCCATGAACAAGGAGAGATTTAACCTGGAAATAAGGAAAAACTTTCTGACAGTGCGAACAATCAACCAATGGAACAGCTTGCCCTCGGAAGTTGTGGGCACGCCATCACTTGAGACTTTCAAGAAGAGATTGGACTCCCATCTGTCAGAAATGGTGTAGTCTCCTGCTTGGGCAGGGGGTTGGACTAGATGACCTACAAGGTCCCTTCCAACTCTGATTACCTGTTATTTGCTGGGGTCTCGAACCCAGGCTATCAGCTTTCCAGCTGACAAGCTCAGCATCTTTAACTGTGGGCCATCATTTCCCACTCCAAAGTTATATTTCTGCTAAAATTTGTGCTACTATATGATGAACATTTTAAAGACTTGTCCTCTTTCAATTTTACACCCACACACCAAGCTGGTGTTTATATCAGACAAAAATTGCCATTAGCACCCATGGCAATTTAACTCCCACTTTAAACATCAGGTTAAAATGTTGTGATCTTCCCTTGTTTATTGCAATTGCAATAAAGAGTTTAGAAAGTATAGTACTTGTAACCCTGATTATGTTTGCACTGAGACTGGTATATTATATTTCGTGTTACCTTAAGTGCACATTTCTCTTATCACCCCAACCCAGCAATAAAGAGTTAAATAGTAATTGCAGTTATTACTGTGATTACATATGTTCCAAAGTTGAATTCTGCTTTACTCTGGGAGTATTTTCTTCTTATCACCATAGCTCTCACGCCCCAACATAAGTGCTATTTTCTCAAAAAGGAGCAAAGGTGAACAGATCAGGAATTTCTAAAATGACTCATAATGCCAGGAAAATGAACCAATGCTGTCAAAAGCCTAGATCTGCAAATGTTTCCCCTGGCCTGATGGAGATACAACAGTGTCTGTGATGAATCCAATGCTGATACTTAATGAACATGACAGAGAATTTATCTATAGTACTAGGCCCCTTTAGCTAAATGAAGATCAATATAACATTAATTAACAATCATCTATATTTTGCAATTTGTTAATGTCATATACTTTTTGGAAAATCCATTTCTTCAATGCACTGTCTTGTTAAAACCTTCATTCTGTTGGCCACCAGGTTCAATGGAAATTGTCAAACTTTGTGTTGGTGTTTTGTTCTTTAAACTCCTTTACATTACTCTTTTAACATGGGAAACTAGCATGCCACTAACTGATTAAACTAATACCCTCATTCTGTCATGTTTTTCAATTATTACTTCTTGTTCCCATAAGGAATCTCTCTCTCTCCCACACACACAAACACATTGCAGTGGAGGAAATGTCATATCAGGCTTCTTCCGGACCCCTGTAGCAAATCACATGACTGATTATTCTTTTCTACAGAATACAATTAGACCAGGTACTTGGGCTTTCTATTTAAATGTAATTTCCTCATGAAGAAATATTTCCTTCTTAAAAGAAAGAAAAGCATCACTCTCTAGAAATCCTTCTGTGAATTGCTTTATTATTCTTATTTTTCTGTGGACACATACAGTATTCTGCCACATAAAGCTACACCCACAGAGACTATCTGAGCTTTCTTTTGGACAGGTTCCTTTATGCAATAAGAGAAACAAAGATAGAGCCTCCAGCCATCCCCAAAGTAAGGGTGAGCCATACTGATGAATTGATGTAAGGGGCATGCATAAGCGCGCTAACATGCTTCCTGTCCCTGTCCTATTTTTTCTTTTTATTTCTTTTATTTTTCTTATATGTATCCATTTCATGTATACATAACTATGTTTATACTTATATCTGTTATCTTATTATTGCTTGACAAAATAAATAAATAAATAAAATAAATCAATAAATCAAGAGCTGCAACTCTGAGTCCCTATCTTATGAAAACAACAACAACTGTCTGGTGACACTGATACCCTAAAAAGTAAAAGGCCTCTGGGCTAACAGCAAAGCTGTCCTGAAAAAATCTTGGGAGTTGGTTCCCATCAGTCTGCCTTCTCATCCTGGACTTGATTGAAAGAATTTAAGTTGGACTCTAACCTTTATTGGACCTCCAAGTTCCATAAATCTATTTACACACACACACACACACACACACACACACACGTGTGTGTGTGTGTTAATTAACTACAGAATAATAAAATCATATTGTATCTTCAAAGTGATTTGATTGATCTAGGTAAACAATATTTTGATTGCAACAGCTTCCAACAAATAGAGTAGAGAACAGCAGTGCCAGAAATTAGTCACTCAGTTGAAGCACATTTCTGGCTGCCTTCTTCCTGATTTAAAGTATGACTGAAAGAATGTGTATTATTTCAAAGGACACATCTGTCATACAAAAGTCTAGTTATATTTAGTCCTTCCCCCAAATTCAAAGGGGTTACACAACCACAAAGAAGCAGAAAGAAGAACTCACCATCAGAACAGGCTAAAATGAAAAGACTGAACCAGAAATGCACAAATGAAGAAGTCAAAGATAAGGAGAATCAGTGTTGGAATATATTAAAAGACAAAAGTGTTTTTATGGCTTCTGTATAAATGCAACATATATAATAAGTGAAGCACTAACATCCTAATTGTGAGATTCCAGTTTTAAATTTAATAGAGGACATATCACTCTCTAGATTAATACTTAGTTTCTGTTCCAGGAAGGGAAACATCAGATTTATTGACAATCGTCTGTAATGCACTCCATGCTTATTTGCCTTAAGGTTGCAATATTTGGTATATTTTAAGATATTAAAATTAATGGAACTCCTCCAGGAGTGAAAGTACTGGAGGCTATCATACTGTTACTGACTAATCAGCAGCAGAGCTACGTTTTCTAGTACATAGACAAGGACAGTGATCTAGAGTGACAAAAGTAACTTGTAAGTGAAAGAAGGAGAGGATTGTGCAGAAGAAAACAATACATGAAGGGTGGGAAACCCAGAGATGTGGGTGCAGGAAAGAGGGGGAGATCAGTGATAATAGGCTCCAGAAGAAGGGGGTAAAGTAACGACACCTGTATGTCTCAGAACAAATGTCATTAAGTAGACAATAATGTCTCAATTGGGACCCATCCTGGGAGGGTGCAAGAATATGTGGACAGATGGAGTCCACAGTGGGCATTGTAAAAGGACTGTTAGGCTTCAAAGGTCAAAGACTTGCTATGTGAGAAAGAGGTTGCCTGTTGACCTGGATTCTGGAAGGTGTTCTAAAAGTAGAATTCCTAAATAGCTATTTGCATCCCAAAATATTCTGGGAAACAATGTTCTCAGAAATTAGTAATGATATTTTCTTTGCCAGAAGTCTCCCCAGCAAGGTCCATCATCTTGTCAGACCTTAACAAACAGCCCCAATTCAAATTAACACAAGGCTGATTCTTTTCTTGGGTGATTTTTAATTTTGGGCAGGTTCATCCCATGTTGTCATAATTTGTCACCTTCTTGTGCAGGATTTAATATTTAAAGACACAAGGGGCTCCAGGACAGAAATATTTGTAATATCTTTAGTGGCCCCCCATCCTTCAGCTCTGAGTGCTTAAATAACAAGTGACATAACACAAAAAATATTTTCACTATGAGAATAGCACCCAGTTACCAGGGCAGTGAATGCAATCCTCCTGTTTTATTTCAGTTTACAAAGCTTCTCTACTCTTGTCTGTTTAAATAACCTGCACTGTAAATATTTTTTTTTTAAACTTTGCAAATCAATTTATAGTGAAATCATGCATAACTGCTCAGCTCTGATACCCATTCTTCCAACAGAACCCAAAGCAGCATTTGTTTAAATACCAACTATTGGAAACCAACAAGCTATATGAACTATTGTTACCAGTGTTTTGCACATTGGGCTTCTATAAAGACATTGTTAGCCTTGTGAGATAAACTAGACAGGAATGATATCCTGATGAGCTAATTCTATTTTATTGTAAAGATACATTAACATAATTTTGCAAGTATGAAAGTACAATGTTCCTCTTTACAGCCAAAGAAATTAAAGAGGGTATTTTCTGAGCTTCTTGTCCTGTTTACTATCTAGTTGTGGATTATGTTATCTGATCATTCTTTTAACAATATCTCTTGACCCAGCCTCCCAAGGCTTTTTGCACATGCCATTATAGAAATATACCATTTGGAATACCATTTGGAATACTAAACAGAATTCAAGAGAATTCTATTTAGCTCTCCCAAGTATTTAGGAAAATAGCAAAAATGCAACTCTGTCCCCAAGTTGTTACTGTTTTATTTCTTCTAAATTTAAAGTTGATTTCAGTTAAAATTACAGTTATTGTAGTTTTATATTTTGTAACCCATCTTATATTCTCATGTAAGCTTCTTCTCTCGTGTCGCTACACTTTTCCCAGCCACTGTAGAACACTGTTGGTGTAGGTTGGTGTAGCGTGGTAGAAGGATTCGCAGAGAAACAGATACCTGACAGGGGCTGCGACGTGAACGCTCCTTCTATGGCCCCCTCATGTAAGCTGAAAGGCAGGTGTGTATATATAGTACTGTTATTGCCTTACTTGTTTTCTATTCTCTACATCCAGGGAAATATGAAAATCCCTTTTGACCATTTGAATCAAAAGAGAAAATAGCATGTATTAGTCACTTCTGCTTCTTGCCCCCTACATATGACATTATCTCCAGATCAGCCCAAAACTTATAACATATGATCCTGTCATAAATTTCAAAATTAAAGATTCTTACATCACACAAATATGATAATTTCCCCAAGTTTATTTTTTATGAAAGGAATTAATTGTAACAGATTGTCCTCCAGAACTTTTATTATTATAGTGCCACAACTTTTTTAAAAAATTGACATGGAAATATTAAATATTAATATTAAATATTCAACATCTCCGCAATTTCTAAGAGGTTTGCAGATTATCTACTTTCAATAATTTGCATAGTATTACAACCTCATTTCTAAACAAAATTCTTTGTACTAATAAGGCTAGGAAAAGCTGCAACTTTTTCCTTTGCTTTGATGAAGACAATTGCATTGTCCCTGAGTCTCACAAAATGAAGTCAAGCTGTCTCAAAGAGGCAAATTTATACTTTTAGTTCCAACAGAAGTGTATGAAAAGGCATCCAGCTATTTTATTTACATCAGTAATGCATTCTTCTGATTAACTTTCAACAAATGTTATGCATAATTTTATTTCTCGTTAATAGCTATAAGAGAAAGCTGTGATGACACAAATGTTAATTTGTTTGCAAATATAAATGTTGAATCTGTTACCTTCCTGTATTTTCATTTACTCATATATTTATGTGCCCTCTGATCTTCCAAAACTCAATGCCATGTTTGAATATATGAACCTAAAGAACTAATATGTGAGCACCTTCCAATTCTTCTGCAATTTGGCAGAAAAAAATCACCTAGAGTTGCTTGGGCAACATAGGTGGCCTGGCCATATCAATCAATCAATCATCAAACAAACAAACAAATCTTATGTTGGTGGAGGGAAGATAGAAGTGACAACTTGTTCTTTAACTTCTAAAATCTTGTTTTTTGTTTCAGTCAGGACGGAAGACAGTAACAAGCCTGGTATCATTTTATGTGTGCATGTTTTGTTATGACCAATCCTCTAAATAAAGTTAAAACTACAAAAGCATACCTAATTCTTTTTTTTTTTTTTTTGTTCGGAAAACACACGAGGTAGACCGGGTTCCAACAACAAATA
>BLBF01000083.1:1077958-1106436 GCA_015471245.1 Laticauda colubrina | reverse complement strand
CCAATCAGGTTTGTAGATTTGGAGTCATCCACTTTACATACAGAACATTTTTTAAGTGAGCTAAAAACAAAATAATTACAGAAAAACATTCCTGCCCACATTGAGATACATGTCAGAGTCTGCCCTATAAAGCCAAGGGCAGCTCTGTATCTGGGACAAATTGACCCCTCCTAGTTGATAGCACAGCAATGATCAAATATAGCAGGAAAAAAATCCAGAGGATGCTCAAGGATACCATAGCTGCCTTCATACATGAAGCTTTATGCTGGTAGGATGAAAGAAGGAATATAAATGTAATTTACAGTTTATGAAGGAGGGATGGAGAAAGCAATAAGATGATTTGTTATATGAACTTAGAGCCACAATAATATCCCTTCTGGAAAGACCAGATGCCAGACAGAAGCCAAATGTGAGTTCTTGTCAGAGATACAATCTGGATATTGACAGAATAAGTGACCATTTTGATGACAGTGCAAAATATTTCAAAGAGATTGTTCTGTAACTTCAAGATCTTTCCCAAGAGATGTGAGCAGACGCTAGAGAGACTTCTCTGCTCTTTGAATTCTGTAGAGCAGATGGTTTGCATACAGAAATTGTCAGCAGAGAGAAGCTGAATGACTGAGCCACACTTCATATTATTATTATCTTGGAGGCTGCTGCTGAGATAATCAGCCATAATGTAATTTAGATATCTCTCAAATAAGCATATACACTCTCTCATCACAAACACGATTCCCACACTATTAAGAGCAAAGAAACATTTGTTGTGATTTAATCATTTAAACAGGGAAGTTTAAATGTGAATTTTAAAGACAAATGTAAGGATTCTTGAACATTAGGATTGAGAGAGAGGTGTGTGTATGTGTATGCATGACTAGGTAATTGCAATAGGGTGTATTTTGGTGTAACAAATTATATAAATGTATTATTCTTTGTTACTGAATATATACCCTACCTTTCCACCTATTCCAACATTCAGGATGGTTTACATCATATGCTGATTATGGGAGTTGAAGCCCATATGACTTAAAATTGCCATGGTTGAGAAACCCTGATTAAAGCCAATAATATAAGAGAACCAACAAGGAACACAGTGGTCAGAGTGTAAAACCATGGGCAAGGAAGGTTCTAGTTTGTTCATTTATTTACTGGATATGGCTGCCCATCTCACATAAAGACTCTGGGCAGCTAACAAATCAATGCAATAATAACAAGATACAATAAATATAATACATAAAAAACAAATGAAAAATAACCACAAATTCATTCAACTTATGGGCTCAACTCCCTCTATCCCCCAGGCCCAATGCCTGGAAGAAAAATCAGAGGACTTTATGGTAGGGTTGGGGCTAATCTGATATTGGAAGGAATGGTTTTCCAGAGGACAGGAATTACTACAGATAGTCCTCGACTTATGACCACAATTGAGCCAGAATTTATGTTGCTAAGTGAGAAATTTGTTAAGTGAGTTTTGCCCCATTTTATGACTTTTCTTGTCACTTTTGTCAAGTGAATTACTACAGTTGTTAAATTAGTAACACGGTTGTTAAGTGAAGCTGGTTTTCTCATTGACTTTGCTTGTCAGAAGATCACAAAAGATGGTGACATGACTCCAGGACACCGCAACCGTCATAAATATGAACCAGTTGTCAAGAATTCAAACATAAATCACATGACCGTGGATAGCTGCAACAGTCATAAGTGTGAAAAATGCTCAGGATTACTTATACAGGAAAAAAAAAAACTTCATGAGACCCACTAGTTGATGGGATCTTGAGTAGGGGTCTCCAACCTTGGCAATTTGAAGACCTGTGGATTTCAACTCCCAGGAATTCTGGGAATTGAAGTCCACAGGTCTTAAAGTTGCCAAAGTTGGAGACCCCTGACCTAGAGCATAGGGAAACAATCAGAAAGAGAGGGCTGCTCAGAGTAAATAGAAATCAGTTTGGTGTAACAGTTAAAGTGCTGGCCTAGAAACTATCAGTAGGAGAACCTAATCCCATCATAGGCATAAAAGCCAGGTGGGTGACTTTGGGCCAGTCACTCTCCCTCGTCCCAACCCACCTCACAGGATGGTTGTTGTGAGGAAAAAGAGAGGAGGAGGAAGTATTGTATTTTTGCTGCATTGAGTTATTTATAAAGTAACAAAGGCAGAATAAAAATATAATAAAGAAAGTAATAGGGTCCCATACCATAAAGGGTTTTATGCGTCATAACCAATTTCTGAATTGCTCCTAAAGGCCTATTGAGAAGCAATGCAGTTAGCAAAGTGAAATGTAAAATAGGTATAACAAGCCATGGCCATAATCGCTGGTCAGGACAGGTTTTAGTCTTTTTGAGACTACAGATCAGAACACAACCATGCCAGCTGCCAACACTCAGAGAAGAAGGGATTAACCCTAGGCAAACAATTATGCATAAAACAATATCCTAATCAAGAAACTATCAAGGAGTTTCATTACCACTCCCAAAACTGGCAGAATAAGCTACTGTATATAAACATGGAAAAAAACCCATATCTACCTGCACATATGATGTTACCCTGTTAGGTAACATCTACAAGCAAATAACCAAGCTCAGAGAGCATCAAGAACTTCACAGTTCAGCCCAGAACTATATATATATTCTTCTATTATACAGTATATGTGGCTATTGGTTTTATAAACACATCATACATACTGAAAATACTGTATATATGACTTACTACAGATCAGTAGACTTCTTTATGTCCAATCACAACTCATTTTTACCAAAACAACACTATCTGATTTGTAACTTCGGGCTGTTATATCAAGTTTATCAAAACATCTTTGCTACATGAAATTAGCTTATTTGCACAGATTCTAAACTGTCTTTATTCTGCCTAATTGAAAAGTTCTGGATCCATATTGTGCCAGAATGAATTCAGTTTTCATCTCTCCCAACAAGGCAATGGGAACCTAGTTTGTGGCTGCTTTCTGGATGTTTATTTGGGCTTATCACAGAATTCCTGGATTGGAATATACCTTGGAGAGATACAAGGTCCCTTCCAACCTGTATTCTGTTATTCTGATATGCACTGAAAATACTGGGCATTTTCCTTTTATGCATCTCTAAAACATCTTTTTTTTAAAAAATTAAGATCCTTTAATTAGAAATACCTCTGTCTTATCTTTCTGGTCTCTAGCTCTCTGCAAAGCAAAGCTGGCCCTCTTTTTTCTGACAATATTTCCAACAGTCGTAGTCCATCTATATGGAGATGAGGAAAGGACAGCAATGCCAAAGGGAAGAAAGATTTTCCCTTGTTTCATAAGCTGACAGACATTTCGCAAATGGCATCCTGTGGATCTTTTGAAATTTGATTTGTGTGCATGAAGCTTGTCTTTCTCTCTCTCTCTCTTTCTAAGAAGAGTCAAGGCTTTCATTTCAATTTTTCCAGATGCAAGCCCACCTTGCTTTTCCTCTAAGCAAGAATAGCTGTGCTTGCAAGCAAATGTTAGGTGAGCTAAGACAACTGGCAACCTGTCACATGTCTCTTAGGAGGTATGGTTGTTAAATCCTTTCACATCAAGAGTGTGATGGGTTCCCCCTCTCCTTCAAGAAAATAACCAATAATGAAAACATTACCAGGCTGGAACAGAGCAGGAGAAATGGGACATTTTGTGATTCTGGTTCTGTTTGCTTTTGATTTAATAGTAGTGCTTGCTGTTTAAACTGCAATAGGAGGGCGTCAGCAGCTGTTATTTGCTCTCTGTTTTGGCTTTAATGCATACTATCTTGCACAATGTAAATAGATATGTTGTTGCTTTCCAGAGTATGACACAATAAACAATCTTGAATTTCCAATAAACAAAACTGTCTCCTCTAAATTTACATGTTTCTTTTTTATTTTAGCCAACACAATGGATACTTTCTCCCTAATGGGGGGGTCAAGGGTCAAGCCGGGCACAACAAGCAGAAATGCCTGGATTTCTTCACGTTCTTCAAATGCTCTTTATTTTCTCCACTGTGCTGCCTTCCTCTGTGAAAAGTGAGGGGAGGGGAAACACCATCACGAAGCAGCTTTACCAGGAGTCAAAGGAGATCATGTAGTATACAAATGTTCCCTAAAAGGAGTTTGTATAGACTGGGCAAGATTAACAATTCTAGAAGCAAAGTCAGGCCTAAAATAAGGAAGAGAGGATTATAAGATTATGTTAATCTAAATTAGAATATATACACTATGTGATTGGATACCACAGTAGGATATCACAGATCACATGCCTTATGAGGTTAGTCAGGCCATTATGATGTAACTATGGTAATGAGGCAGGACTACAAAGACAATGAGGATCTAGAAAAACAAAGAGGAAGTGTTTCATGAACAGTTTCTTTCGAGAGAGTTTTGCTTTCCCAAATCTCCGTTCAGCTATCTTTCCCCAGTTTATCAGTATTCCCTGGCTTTCCAAATGTTTCATTGCAATGGTTTATTTTATAAACAGAAAGCATACAGTAAGTCCTTGACTTACAACCATTTGTTTAATCGTCATTCAAAATTCTAACAGCACTGAAAAAGTGATTTATGATTGGATCTTGCACTTACAACTGTTGTAGAATCTCCTTGATCACATGATCAAAATTCAGATGCTTAGCAACTGGCATGTATTTACAACAGTTGCAATGTCCCAGGGTCATGTGATCTCCATTTGTGACCTTCCCACTGGTTTCCAACAAACAAAGACAATGAGGGAAGCTGGATTTACTTAACAACCACTGATTCACTTAATAACTATAGTAATTTGCTTTACATGTGTGGGGGAAAAGTTGTAAAATCAGGGGTGACTGGCTTAAGAATCACTGTGATTATCAACTGAAATTCTGGTCCCAATTGTAATCATAAATTGAGGACTATCTGTAGTTTTCCTGGGAAAGGGAGTAGTTGTTCAGTTTGACACCTCACAACTGAGCCAGTGCTTCATTTTCCTGGGAAAGATATATTTGGACTAGAAACTTTTAATGTGTACCCTCTCTCTATTTTCCTTCAACCATCTATGTTTAGAAACACGCACTATAAGAGTGCCAGACTGGTATAGTGGTTTGGGCCTAGAAACCAGGAAACAGTGAGTTCATGCCTTAGGCATGAAAGCCAGTTGAGTGATTTTGGGTCAGTCACTTTAAGCCCAACCCACCTCACAGGGTTATTGTTGTGAGGAAAATAGGAGGAGGAAGGAGTATATGTATGTTTGTTGCTTTGAATGACTTATAAGAGACATAATGGCACAGTAGTTAGAATGAAGTATTGCAGACAAATCTGTCCACTGCCAACAGCTCGATCATGACCAGCTCAGAGTGAACTCAGTCCTCCATCCTTCTGAGGTCAGTGAAATGAGGACCCAAATTATTGGGGTCAATATGCTGATTTTGTAAACTGCTTAGAGAGAGCTGTAAACACTATGAAGCGGAATATAAGTCTAAGTGCTATTGCTATAAGGCAGGGGTGTCAAACTCACATTGTCACGGTGGTGTCACGTGATGTATTGAGAGTTTCCCCCCTTTGCTAAAAGGTATGGGCATAGTCAGTGTGTGACACATCTGGCCCATGGGCCAGGAGTTTGACAGTCCTGCTATAAGGTGATAATGGTGGGATTAAAAAATAGATTCCTAAATCTATTGTGGTTAATAGTAATGTACATATAGGCTGTCATGTGATCAATAACACTAAAGAAAATAACCCCTTTTATAGAATACTATGCATGTTTCTGTGTGCTGTAAAAACAAATGCACGAATGCTATACCATTAGATGAAAGGTAAAGTAAATTCCCTCTCAAGTCAAGGCAATTACACAGGAGTATCCCTGGCAGGAATTTGTAGATTTTTTGTCATTCCTGCATCTAAAGGCAAACTGGAATCCTAAAGTTCCTCCCCAAATGGACTCCGGCCATATCTGCAGTTCTGCCATTATTATTGGAAAGTAAATGTTTATATCATTACATAACTTGGTAAGCACATCCAAAACTCATAGATGGCAATTGCAGTCTATATATGAACCAATCTGCCATACTACTTCAGATTAAGCAGTGGATAATTTGAGGAAACTGTTTCATCATTTCACCACATTCAGTTTTGCAACACAAAGGGAACAAAATACTTAATGTGACTGGAGTTAAGCCACCTACACTTATCCAAATACAGCATATTTCTCCCAATTGCTTATTTTCTGTATGACCTGACCCGTTCATTTCAGAAGAAGCAAAGCAGACCTGTTGCACTTTCTACTGACACTCAACACTTTAAATCTCTCTCATCTGTCACCTGTTGGCTGAAGAATATATAAGAGCAAAGCAGAAAAAAGTGAGTCAGCTCTGTTTATTACAGAGCAAGCCAATCATATTCATTTTGTTTCCAGTGTGGGTGTTATTTTTGGCAGATCCTGGTTGCAGAGAACTGCAGATGAAATTAATAATGAATAGCACTACTTCTGAAAAAGATTTAGAAGCAAAGAAAACAGCTGCGGCTACCTCTGATCACATCATAGGGCCAGCCTATACAAAACAAATTATTAATAAATTGATCATATAAACTGACTGGGATCAAATCATTAGATTCTCATTCAGAATGGGCCCTAGATTAGAGAGGGAGAGAGAGAGAGAAAGAGAGAGGGAGGGAGAGAGGGAGGGAGGAAGAGAGAGGGGGGGGGGCGCCATCCATTCCATGACCCAACACTTCTTATTCCAATGCACTTGAGATTACTTCAGGCTATTGCAGGGGTGTCAAACTCGCAGTCACAGTGATGTCTCATGACATATCGGGATTTTTTCCCCCCTTCGCTAAACCAGGTGAGGGCCAGGCCAGCCCATGATGCTTCCGGCCTGCAGGCTGTGAATTTGATACCCCTGGGCTATTGCAACTTCTGTTGGTTCTGTTCAGCCATTAGGGCCTGGTTTACCATACAGAGTTTAGGCTACTTACCTCCTTTTGAGTCAAATGCTTAAGCCCATGTCACACTGAACCAACGAATGCAAAGAGGATGTAAAACGGACAAAAAAGCTTGCCATCCGTTGGTTAATGCGATGTATCCGTTCTGTACTCACTGCCTCCGTTTTGCTTCCTCTCTATCCATCCAGCATCCGTTTATTGACGTTTCATCCGCTCCGAAAGTTTTGGGCTGCCTAAAACTTTTGCACAGAAAATGTATCCAGTTCGTCCGTTCTGCATCCGCTACGCATCTGTTACGCATCCATTACGCATCCGTTACGCATCCGCTATATCTGCTAGGCATCCACTACGCATCCGCACAACTCCCTCCGCTCCAGCGGTAAACGGACGCAGGGAGGAAGCGGAACGGATGCAGAACGGATGCCTAGCGGATGCAGCACGGAAACAAAGTGTTTAAAACGGAAAAAACGTTTGCAGAGGGGACCTATCTCTGATATTAAGGATGTCTAGAGGATGCCTAGAGGATGCCTAGAGGATGCCTAGCGGAAAACCTATACTGCCTATAAAAAGGGGGAGCAACTCACCTGCATCGCACTTTCAGAACAGCAGCCCAGTGGTGCAGACCTCTGCAGCCTTCATCTGCCTCTTCCTCTTCCACAGCATCCTGTCATGTCTACCATGGATTGTAACAAAGTCCTTTCAGCAGCCACCATCGTTCTGCAACAGTGCGAAGCCATCTGCAGGCTCTATGAACACTACTGCGAGAAGAAAAGGAGCTACACAAAAAGAGTCTGGGTCTGAAGATGGTTCGCCAGTAGAGCGGAGGACGGACTGTATAACAAGCTGATGGTGGAGCTCAGGAGTGAAGACACTCGTGCATTCCAGAACTTCATGAGGATGCCTCCAGCCATGTTTGACGAAGTTGTGCAGAGGCTGACACCCAGGTTGACCAAGGCAAACACCAGCTTCCGGCCCAGCCTGGAACCTGGGCTCAAGGTGGCACTCACTCTGCGCCACCTGGCCTCAGGGACCTCCTACAAGAGCATGCAGAACGGCTGGAGGGTGCCATCCAACACCATCAGCATTGTGGTCAGAGAAGTGGTGCAGGCCATCATCGAAGAATACAAGGAGGAGCTCCTCCAGTACCCCTCCACTGAAGAAGGATGGAAGAAAGTTGCAGAGCAGTGGTATCAGAAGTGGAACTTCCCACACACCGTTGGAGCCATAGATGGCAAGCACGTGGCCTGCAAAGCTCCAGCCAAGTCGGGGTCCACTTACTTCAACTCCAAGGGCTTCTTCAGCATCATCCTCTTTGCCATGGTCGATGCTGACTACAAGATCATGAACATCGATGCTTCAGGCAACGGCTCATCTTCGGATGCCCAGGTATACAACGCCAGTCACCTCAAGGAGGGGCTGGAACGCAACCTCATCGTGGGCTTCCCAGATCCAGAAGCCCTGCCCAACGACACACAAGATGTGCCCTACTTCATCGTGGGGGATGACGCCTTCTCCCTCACTTCCTACCTCATGAAGCCCTACACCTCCAGACTCCTCACCCGTGAAGAGAGGATCTTCAACTACAGGCTGTCCAGGGCAAGGCGGGTGGTGGAGAACGCCTTTGGCATCCTGGCCAACAGGTTCCAGGTACTTCTCACCACCATGCAGCATTGCTCAGAGACCGTGAGGAGGATCATGGAAGCTTGCTGCATCCTGCACAATCTCATGCGCACCTGCTACCCAGTCTTGCAGAACAGGCTCGTGGACCTCCAACAAGCCAATAGGGTCATGGAGCCTGGGGAATGGAGGCAAGGGCAAAACCTGATCGACACTGAGGATGTGCAAGGCCCCAACAGAGCCTCAAATGAAGCGAAGAAGCAGCGCAACCTCCTGAGACACTGGTGCAACTCCCCAGCTGGAGCAGTGGAGTGGCAAGACAGGATGGTAGATGCTTAATGGATGCTTCCTTCAGCCTGTCTCATCACACAGATGAGATTGGGCCATGTATGTTTGGTTGGCCTTCAATGAACTGGGCATTTAATAAAGAGTTGTGTTTATGTTGACATGTGTGGATAATTATTACATTATTATTGATAATAAAGGGCCGTAGGTGTGGCACCTGGTAGGGTGGACCATACAGTCCCACTATGCTTGCACTGGAGGTTTATCTATCCCACACCCATCCTACAGGTATCCTAACCCATCCCAAAGCTGTCCTTACCCATCCCACAAGTATGCAAAGGCTTAAACCATTTCTAACAGTTTCCAGCAAGACTTTATGAAAAAAAAGAAATGAAGCAAGTGTGTGAATCATAGACTTTACTAACAACAAGCTATAAAACAAAAATGAGTCTCTGGCACTCCTCTTGGTCGCTCAGTCCCAGGGGTGAAGGGTGCAGGTGCTGTGGAGGTGGCTGGTGCTGGAGTGCTTGTCATCAGCTCCTCCAGAAGCAGAAGCAGCAGAAGCGCCAGCCCCAGAAGAGTGAGCCCGTGCTGCAGAAGCCCCAGCAGAACCAGAGTGAGGGCCAGGGGGCGGGATGGTAGCCCTGTCCCTCTTGCCAGGGCTGGCAGCAGATGGCTGAGGCTTGCTGTGCTTCCGCATGGTTGTGGGGTTGCTGGCTGGCAGGGAGGCTGGCAGGAACCAAGGCTGGCAGGAAGGCTGGCAGGGAGGCTGGCAGGAAGGCTGGCAGGAAGGCTGGCAGGAAGGCTGGCAGGGAGGCTGGCACCAAGGCTGGCAGGCAGACATGAACCAAGGCAGGCAGGAAGGCTGGCAGGGAGGCTGGCACCAAGGGTGGCAGGAAGGCTGGCAGGCAGACATGAACCAAGGCTGGCAGGAAGGCAGGCAGCAAGGCTGGCAGGGAGGCTGGCAGCAAGGCTGGCAGGGAGGCTGGCAGCAAGGCTGGCAGGGAGGATGGCAGGGAGGCTGGCAGCAAGGCTGGTAGCAAAGCTGGCAGTAAGGCTGGCAGGCAGACATGCAGGCAGGGCAGGCAAGGCAGTCGATGTGTCCGGCAGCAGGTCTTTCCTCTGAATGGCGTCCTGCTTCCGAGCTGCTTCCGTTATATCCGCGGGGCTGACACAATGCATCCTCCCCGCATGCGCAATTAACGCCAGGCATCCATTAGGCTTCCGCTGTGCATCCGCTAGGCTTCTGCTCTGCATCCGCTTCATCCGTTCGGCGTCCACTCTGCTTCCCCTCTTTCCGTTCCACATCCGCTTCGCTGAGGCCCCCCGGAAGCCCTGCGGATGTGCCACCCACTCCCATCTGCTCCCATCCGCTTCCATCCGCTGGGCTTCCGTTCTGCATCCGCTTTGCATCCGCCCTGCATCCTCCCAGCGTCCGTGTTATCCGCTCCAGTTATGCAAATTTTTGCCCCTTTTGCGAGCGGATAACAACGGATTGAACATTTTGCTCGTCCGCTGTGTCCTTTTTGCATCCGTTGGCCAGTGTGACATGGGCTTTATGGCAGGTCAAGTCTCAGACTTCTGTTGCATCAAAAGTCTACATTAGATCTGGACAAATAACTTTTGCTTTCATATATATGTATATTGCTGCTGCCCAATGAAAAAGTAGTTTTTCATCCACATTTTAACATGTGAAGTCAGACTGAGGTAAATATGCAGGGTTATGAGAAATATGGATTAAGTTCTACTGATATTTATTATTTAAGTCCTACTGTTATTTGGCTTATAATGTCTCATGGACATAGCATACTATACCATCTTTTGCAAAATAAAAAACCATTGAGGCAACTGTTTTTGATCTCCTGTCAATTGATATCGGAGGCAGCCTTTTCCCCCTTTAAAGGTCATTTCCTTTTTTAAGTAAATGTGGTTCATACAAGTTCATTTTGGCTTTCACAGATGCAAAATCAAACAAAATGGGTTCAGACTGCAAAGTTAGGTTCATGAGTTATTGTGGAGTTGTCATATCAGTCCAAGAAAGGTTTCTGGGACCCATTTATGACTGTGTAAGCATGGAGAATTTCAATAGAAGCTCAGGAGTCCCTATAACCAACTTTTCTTTTGCAATGTGCAGATCTGGTATCAGAGAAGATCAGATATGAAAGAGTGTCCCTTATACATTTTCTAAACATAGGAATCTTCTTACTGTAAGAGATTATAGAAAACAAAAGCTTATTAGGTGTTCTGCAAAACTCCTCCACCAGGATAACATAGCTGCTATGTGAGAAGCCTAATTCATATCCTATAGATTTTAAAACCCCAAAATGAGTTTTCAGCATGTTGCATAATTATGTCTGCCTTGTCTCTCTACAGCC
Organism: Laticauda colubrina; assembly: GCA_015471245.1. Classification (NCBI taxonomy): domain Eukaryota; kingdom Metazoa; phylum Chordata; class Lepidosauria; order Squamata; family Elapidae; genus Laticauda; species Laticauda colubrina. Next base: position 1,095,264 of record BLBF01000083.1, on the reverse strand, counting down.
ATATTCACATATGCAAGCCTTCTCATCTTTTGTCTGATATTTATTATTCCCTACATTAAGACTCTCTGTTTGGCTGTGTACAGTTGATGTGCATGGAAGGAGATATCCTCTAACAGACTTGGTGAGCAGTGAGGTTGTGAGAAATAATTTAGAATTGACTAGGGAAGCATAATGCTTTTTAATTGCCATCAAGTACCATGTCACAGGCATGTATTATTGATACTGATTATCCCTATAACTGATTATCCCTATAACTGATTATCCCTACATACACTTGCTTTTCTTTGTATTCAAGCTTTGATATTTGATATCTTATTGTGTGGCTTTCATTTTCTTCCTTTGCTTTCTACTGGGTTTTTGGATGGAAATCCCATTTTTTCACATCCTGTTTACTGTTTCTCAGTCTGCTTTTCTTTCTAATTGCATCATTTTATGATGCTTGCTTTCGTACAACGAAATCAAACACCATCTTCAGTGCACATCATGACCATGAAAATAAACACAAGCACACATCCTTCACCTTCCACACAGTGAACCCAAAAACCCCAACATTGCACCAACACTACACTATACAGTAGAATTCAAAAGAGTGAATGCCCTGGGATAGAAGCTGTTTTTCAGCCTATTTATGCTTATTTTTATTATTCTGTACCGTCTGCCAGATGGTAATAGTTCAAAAAAAGGGTGTCCAGGATGAGATGGATCTTTGAGAATATTTTGAACTTTCTTAAGGCAGCGGGAGCTATAAAGTTCTTTCAAAGAGGAGAGAGGGCAACCAATGATCTTCTGGCAATGACCCCTCTGGAGTGCTTTCTTATCTGTCACTGTGCGATTGGCAAACCATACAGAGGCTCAGTAAGTTAAGATACTCTCTATAGTGCAGCGGTAGAAGGTCACCAGCAGTTTTTCATTCAGTTGTTGTTTTCTGAGAAATCTCAGGAAGTATAATCTCTGCTGGGCCCTTTTGACCAGTGCCGCAATGTGAGCACCCCAGGTCAGATCCTCTTTTAGGGTAACACCCAGAAACTTAAAACTGGCCACTTGCTCCACTCGGTCTCCATTGATAAGCAAGGGCTGGATGTCTGATCTGTTCCTTCTATAATCCACTATAAGCTCCTTGGTCTTGTTGATGTTGAGGACCAAATTATTGTCTCTACACCACAAAATCATCAGTGCACCTCATCTCAATAGGCAGACTCATCCATCCCCCTGGAGATGAGTCCCACCACTGTTGTATCATCTGCAAATTTTATAATAGTATCACTTGCATGAGTGGGAATGCAGTCATGCACATAAAGAGTGTAGAGTAAGGGATTTAACATGCAACTCTGTGGTGTACCAATGTTAAGAATAAGGGCTGAAGAGGTATGATTACCTAATCTGACCCTCTGTGAGCGGCCAGACGGGAAATCCATAATCCAAAGGCAGATTGAATAAGAAGGATTTTTACAACAGAGGATTTTGGAGGAAATGAATTATTAGGATATATTTCAGATGGATTTCAGACCTCAGTAAAACATGAAGACAGCACTAAGTGCATTTGTTGGGTCAAAAGTTCATTTTTGACAGAGTCAGGATGAAGATGGTGAATCCATCCTTGTGCTTCTTGATCTCTTAGAAGCTTTTGATTCTCTAGTCTGGCTGTGGGATTAGAATTGAGGACACTGCATTGAAGTGATTCACATCCTTCCTGAGTGGTCTGTTTCTATTCAAGATTGCCCCTGCATCTCCTCATGCCTCAGGTTTGACGCTCCCCCTCCTTTTATATTCAGGATTTGTCGATGATTGAATTTTAATTCTTGATTTTTCATAAAGTTTCAGCTCATCCATACAAAGCAAATAAGATATTTTATTAACATTTCTTCCTGTTTAATAGTCAATATTTATTTTCTTCAAAATCACTAACAGTTGAATCATAGCTGTAACAAATAATAGGATAATAATGAGTCACCCTGGAAGATGCCTCCCCTAATGCTGACACACTTGTATTTTTCATTTCCACCCTCAAATTCTATCTTCCACTGCTTCATTATTTTTTTTCTAAAAACATTGTAATGTTTTTATTGACACCAGTTGTTTCCAAACATTTGATAATCCAACGATGTGGTAACAAATCAAATAGCTTTTTATAATCAATCCAGATCACAGGTAAATTGGATCTTTGGTTTTTGTAGAACCATTTTATCAATCAGAACTTGAACTTTTATATCTCTGCTTTTCCTTTTATTTCCTTTTTGTGGTACTGTAAGGATATTATTTTCTTCTAAATAATCTTGGATATTGTCCAATATTATACCTGTCAGTAATTTAAACACTACAGGTAAGCATGTTATCAGTTTGTAATTTCTGGATGTTGTCCCTTTTGTTGAAACTTTCTGAATCAGATAATCTTTGCCAGTTATTAACCAGTTGCTGATATTACCTATATGAAATACGACAATATGTCATTAAGCTGTTTGGCTATAATTGGATATAAGCTAATCAGATATTTTAGCCAAAAGCCATGGAGATGATAATTTCTAGCAAATGTTCCCTTTTAAATCTTTTTCACTGTTCCTAAATATAATAAATAAATAAATAAAATAAACCATCATTTCTGCTATTGTTAGTTCTTTGACTTTTATGAATTTTTTTGAAATTTATCTTCAAATTTTTATCAATTCAGCATTTTTATTACAGTCTCTTAAAATTTCCCCCATTTCCCCTCCAAAATGGGATTGTTTCATTTTTGCCTCATTTTCCATTTTCAGAATGGAAAATGAGTTTCATTTGTTTTACCACTTACATTTAGGTAGATCACCTTTGGTCTGATTGAAATAGCAGATTTTGCTTAAACTGGATGATTTGTCTTCAAAGCATTCAATTTTCCCAGTATTGCTATTACAAGGGCAACACAAGTCACCATCTATTTATTTATATAACACATGTTTATGACTCCCCAACTTGTGATTTGTCCTTGTATATAAGACTGAAACAGATTCATCACCAGCCCTAGAAAAAAGCGAACAAAACAAAAAAAACAGCAAAAAGCATAGTAATCTAAAAAAAAAAAGGTGGTTATTCAATACCCTGGGCAAGTGCCTGCAGAAAGAGTCAGGTTTTCAAGGCTATGTATGCATCTGATGTTGGCCATAGCATATAAAAGATCATGACCATAAAGAAAAATGATGGGGTATATCCTTGGAACAGAATGGAAAGATTTATGTTACAATTTACAAAGGAATGATTAGGCTAGTTAGGCTATTGAAAAATAATTTAAAAAGAACCATTGGTGAAATGATGAAGTGAAAGCAGCCGTGGATGAGAAAAATGCATACAAGAGAATAATTGCTACAAAAAAAGTATGAATGGAACAAAGATAATACATAATTTGTACAGAAAAGGAAGATAGTTGTAAAAGATGTAGTCAGCAAGAAATGATTAATATTGAAAAGGTAAGATGTATAGTGATTTTGTTGGAGAAAAAAGGCATCCCATCAGATAAATAAAACAACTCTCGCAAAGTGAATTAAATTAAAAGCGAGAAAATAACTGAATGGAATTGAATTGAAAGAATGGAAGGAAAATTTTAGAGATCTGTATACTAATGATGCTATGCTGAAAAATACTGTTAATGTCCAAGAAAAGAATTGATGGAAAGGATATAATAAATACCTTCAGAGTGTTCATAATAGTAAGGCTGTCAATATTGAAGTTTTAGCCAGAGTGTAGCTTATTTCTGGAGAGGCTGTCCAATCTGTTCCATCCGGAAAAGACACGTGGTAGACCGGGTTCCAACAAATAACTCTTTATTCGTTAACAGCAAACAGTAACGGAACATTGGCTCAAGCCGCGGCAGCCCTTTTTATAGAGACTTGCCTGCCGGCTTGTAGCCAATGACATTATTTTAACTTTGCTGCCTTTGAGCGGCTCCTTGGATTGGTTCCGAATGAACCAATCTACTATTGGCCTTTCTGGCCAATCAGAATAGACCATCTGGAACCTTCTAAATTATACAGAACACCCCTCCCCCTTTAGTTCAGTCCTACGTGAGTGACGTGGTGGCGCAGGTAGGTGGGACTTCTTCTAGTCCTAGTTGACCTGCACGGCTCATTCTCACCCAGGACTTCAAGTGGTTCGGTCGGGATCGCTGTCTCTCCGGCTCGTCTCCATGGAACTGCCTGGGTGAGTCAGCATTGCCGCTACCACTTGAGTTGCTCAGGCCAGTGGTTTTGCCGCTTCCTCCTGGTTCAACCGGGCTGGTTGAGCTGACCTGGCTGGCCCCTTCCAGGACGGCTTCCCTTTCGCTCGGACTACCTCTGATGGTTTCATCTAACTGTAAGTGCTCTTTCTGGTTGGTTAGATGTTCTAGATTTAATTTCAATGGTTCATTTTCACACCCGTTTGTATTTGTTTGTGTTTTCCCCCCTCTCCTTAGTTTTGTTTTCATCGATCTTTATGAGTTGAGGTTGCACAGTTGTTTTACGCTTGATGTTTCAGGAACGAAGCTGGTCTATGTGCTGCTTCCATTCACTTCCATCGTCCACGGTTAGTCGGTAGGACCGGGGCCCTGTTATTTGTGTGATAGTGGCTGGAAGCCAGAGAGGGTCCCCGGTAAAATTCTTTGCATTGACTAGGTCGCCGATTTCAAAAGTGTGGTATCAGCTGGACGAGTCGGGGTTTTTTTCACAAGTGTAATTTGGGTGCAGTCTATCTAAATGGGATCTGAGTTTCCTCCCCATTAACAATTCTGCCGGGCTCTTTTGTTGTGCTACTGGGAGTGATGTATTGTAATGTAAGTAGGCGGTTCAGCTTGTCTTGGACATCCCCATGGTCCTTTTTTTCTCGGCCTTCTTTGGTAAACCTGACCATTCGCTCGACCCTACCATTCGCCACCGGGTGAGCCGGCGCAGTTAGTGCATGGCGTATACCCAGGGATGCTAAGTACTGTTCGAATTGTATAGCTGTTAGTTGTGGCCCATTGTCAGATACCAATACCATGAGTTGCAAACAATTTGTTTAGCTGTTTTATAACAGCGTCGGTTGTTGTGGATGACATTACTATAACCTCCAACCAATTTGAATATGCATCTACGACTATTAAGAACGTATTGCCCCTGGTTGGTCCTGTAAAATCAATTTGGATTAGAGACCAAGGACCTCGTGGGGTCTCCCAGTCCCGTATGGGTGCTTGCGATGGTGTGGGTCTAGCTCTCTGACACTTGTGGCATGTTGCAACCCAGCGTTCAATATCCTTGTCTATACCAGGCCACCAGACTTCCAATCTTCTTCATTGGGGTTAAAAGGTGCGGGCGGCGCGTTGCTACCAGCCATTTCGTCTAGCGTGGTTGTTTTCTCACCGCGTGCTCAGTCTCCGCTTTAGGACGATCCCACCTTCGTCGCCAATGTTCCATCTGGAAAAGATGCGCGGTAGACTGGGTTCCAACAAATAACTCTTTATTCATTAACAGCAACATTGGCTCAAGCCGCGGCAGCCCTTTTTATAGAGGCTTGCCTGCCGGCTTGTAGCCAATGACATTCTTTTAACTTTGCCGCCTTTGAGTGGCTCCTTGGATTGGTTCCTAATGAACCAATCCACTACTGGCCTTTCTGGCCAATCAGAATAGACCATCTGGAACCTTCTAAGTTATACAGAACACAATCTGCTCAATATATTAATGCAGTTATGTCTTATGTCTAATGGCTGTGTTGTGGTGGGCAAACTGGATGCTTTAACCCAATAGTCACCAACTGGTGGGCCACGGCCTGCTGGTCGTCCATGAGAAAATTTTGGTGGGCCGCAGAGAAATCTCACCCTCAGAGCATCCCCCTAAAGCAATTAATCCAGGCTGAGCAGAAACACAAGGCTGCGCAGCCCACATGGCTCACATGAACCCTCACCGCCCACTCACTCCTTACCCAGCAAACTTGCCTGCTAAATTGCTATTTTTCCTTTTTCCGACCATCATCTGTTCTGCTGTGCTGGGAGATTTAGATTAGCTTGAAAGTAGAAAATGGTTGGTTTTCTTGCTTTCTAGCTAGTCTTTAGATCTTTGGCTCTGTTTTTAAGCACAGCCGAACTTCCTTTAGGACTGAAGGTTCTAGTATTCAGTGCAGCCTCATGACAAGCAAATTTGAGAGACTGAGCTAGCCGATGGCAGATAGATCTCTGAATGAATCTGTGATTCTGTGAGCAACTCAATCTGCCTGCCGGCTTTGCCTGCTTTTGGGTAAAAGTTGCTCTTTTTTTCATAAAAAATTCAATATTTACATACATGGTGTGTTGTGAGTTAATTTTGTGGGTTTGCTTGCAAGCAAATTTTATGTGACAGACTGAGCTAGCCAATTGCAGATAGATAGATTTCTGAATGAATCTGTGATTCTGTGAGCAACTCAATCTGCCTGCCTGCTTTGCCTTATTTTGGGTAAAAGTTGTTCTTTTTTAATAAAAAAATCAATATTTATAAAAATATTTATATACAAGCTATGCCCAGCCAGTCACATGACCACCAAGCCACACCCACAAATTAGGCCATGCCCACAGAACAGGTTAGTGGTCCCTGGGATTTAAAATTATGAGTTTGGTGGTCCCTTAGGTCCAAAAGGTTGGCGACCCCTGCTTTAAGCAATGTTTACTGCTGTACTTTTAAAAAGGCAGATTTTCTCTAGGAAAGCCATTTGTAAGATCCTTCAAAGTCAGGATATCTCCCAACAGTTCATTATTCCTATAGGGCAGTTATTCTGTTAGGTGAGGACCAATGTTTTCCTTGACCCACTAACTCTCTCCGTTGCATCTTTTTAATTCTCCACTGAATCAATACTCCATGTGAGGGGCAATGTGCTCTTCCTGAAGATTGATTTTATTTTTCTTTTATCCACCCCCACATGCTTCTTTTAAATATCAGCTGTAAAACACCGTGATTCAAAATCTATGTGCTGTTCCTTATACTCAGCAGTTGCTCTGATTACAGAAGTTGCACTATGTTAGATCTGAAAAATAGATGGATTGTGAAAGTGAGAAGAACAAAACTTAGTAACTTTTACATTGATCTCTTAAAACTTTTACAAAATGTTTTCTTTGTGAACTGTCAGCTATACAGGCATGTGTTTTCCAATTACTCAGGTAGCTATAGGACAATCCTCAAAGGGAAGATAGAGAGTGCCACAGACCAACCAATGTTGTACCAGACTGGCATACCTAAGAAGCAAAAATTCTGATGACCACTAAATGAAGACTTCATCAGAGACATCACATCAATACAGGTAATCCTCAACTTAAAATTGTTCATTTAGTGACTGTTCAAAGCTACAATGGCACTGAATAGAAATTTTGGGCTCAATTAGTGTACTACCTGTACACTGACAGAATACAAAATGTTTGTGTGGAACTCAGGTCCCTTCAATACAAATACTTCTTAGCACTACCCAACCTGATCACAGCAAATAAAAAATGAATTGCAAATCATTTATTATTATCATCACTATCCTGAGTTATGTCTGTCTGTCTTACTTTTATCTCAATCAATAAGCAGGTGCCAAGACAAAAGGTAAGTTTTGATTGAACCAAAATTAGGACTACCACAATTATAATTACAGTAGAACCTCAGGTTACGAACGCTTCTGATCATGACCAAATTAGGTGATGACCAAAAATTTCAGAAAATTGTTGCTTCTGGTGCAAATCGATCCTTGGGTGCCAATCAAATACAACTGCGATGATTTTCCCTGCCATGGCGATTTCCCCTTCCATGGCATTTTTTTTTGTCCATGCATGCACAGTCAGTCTTGTTTCCGGTCATAACCAAATCGGGTTGCGACTGAAGTCCTGGAATTACGGTCATGACCCAAGGTTCCATTGTACTTTATTCAAATAATTTGTTTACAATTATTGGCATCCTAGTATATCATCTCTCTTCTTTAAAGTGATATCCTCCAGAAATTTTGTCCTAAAATTTTTGTTAGCTTCAAATAATATGAATAACAATGTTATAGCTAAAGATAACTCAAAGATCCTAGTGGACAATCACTTAAATATGAGCTAGCAGTGTGCTGCAGCTACAGAAAAAGCCAACACTGTTCGAGGCTGCATTAACAGAGGGATAGAATCAAGATCATGTGAAGTGTTAGTACCATTCTATAATGCTTTGGTAAGACCACACTTGGAACACTGCATCCAGTTTGGTCACCACAATGTAAAAAAGAAGTTGAGACTCTAGAAAGAATGCAGAGAAGACCAACAAAGATGATTAGGGGACTGAAGACTAAAACATATCAAGAATGGTTGCTGGAACTGGCTATGTCTAGTTTAATTAAAAAGACTAGGAGTGACATGATAGCAGTGTTCCAATATCTCAGGGGTTGCCACCAAGAAGAGGGAGTCAAACTATTCTCCAAAACACCTCTGAAGGCTAGAGAAGAAGCAATGGGTGGAAACTAATCAAGGAGAGAAGCAATTTAAAACTAAGAAGAAATTTCCTGACAGTTAGAACAATTTCCTGACAGTTAGAACAATTAATCAATGAAAAGACCTTGCCTCCAGAAATTGTGAATGCTCCAACACTGGACATTTTAAGAAAAAAACATATACCATTTGTCTGAAATGGTATATGGTTTCCTACTGAGCAGACAATTGGACGAGATGACCTCCAACTATCCTATCCTGTCCTGTCCTGTCCTGTCCTATCCTATCCTATCCTATCCTATCCTATCCTATCCTATCCTATCCTAGTAAATGTTTCTGTGGACTTGACAAAAATGATTTTGGATGGTCTTCATAAGTTAATTATACAATATATTTGCAGAATTTACATGCAACACCCCTAGCATGGTCAAATACAAAACATGTATAGAAAAAATATTTTCTGTATTTACTATGCAAATATTTTTTAAAAGACTGAACTGATAAGGAAAGTGTCAGAAGGAGGAAAAAATATCATGCATTGCTATTATAATCATAAACCACTGTTCTCATTCATTTTATTTTACAATTGTTTAGGTTTGAGTTGTTGCAGCTGTAGTTGTTATCTAAAAACCTGAAACAGCAAACTAGAAATCTGCACTAATTATGGTCATAAAGTAACACATGCAAACTTACCAAATTTACAAATACATATTTTCCCAGACTATATGTTTTAGTTTGCAACTAAAAAGTAAAATGCACAGGAAAGAAATATTTTAAATACATAAATTAGGAGAAATTGTACAAAATCAAATCAGATTAAGGAAAACAGTATTTGATTAGGGGAAATGATGCAAATAGTATGTACAAAATTAATAGTGTAAAATGTATAAAAATACATTTTTGAATTATTTCAACAAAACTGCAAAGGTTACAGAAAAAGGACAGCATGAACAAGAAGAAATGAGAAACTAGGAAAATCCAAATGGACAGATTTATCTAGCACTATTTTGCAATGATGCAATAAAAAATCTGCAAACCGATAATCTTCCTATATTTTCTTCAATGATTGTTGAAACAGCAGCTTTCCCAATCTCCTTACATTGAGAGTTCATGCAATCTGGTGTGAAGGTTGCTGCCATGTGGCAGAGTTCAGAGTATTCCAATTCAAGTTCAATAAGGAGTGCATATATTCAGATAAGTTGTTCTTAGCTGAACAAAAGGAACAACTACCGAGTTGAAAGAGCCAAAGGGGCAAACATAAAGTACAAAGAGATCCCACAGTACCTACTAGAGATAGCAATAAAATTATAAATTCATTAATGTGAAAAACCTGAATGCTGCAAGAACTAGAGTGATGAATCAAAGAAGGTGCAGGACAGAAGTCCTTTTGCCTGATGATACTCTTTCTATTATAAGTGTTAGAAAATTATATCCTCTGGTGCAATATTTTTCTTCTTTGAAACTACTGTAGTTATCATTAACAGAACACAAAAGCAATTAAAGCTGTCAAAAATGTACCAACATCCTGCTTCAATGCTTTGAACAATTTAAAGGGACATGGGAATTATAATGTGTATATCTTTCCTTAATTTTTGAAGAGTTAACTGTTATTAAAGGCTTAACAGCAAACTTTAGTAAGTTTCTTCCCCTTACTCAAAAGTATTTGTTAGTGGAGGCCCTTGGACAAACGTAGTTTTTAATAGATTCATTTAATAGACATTCAAATATTGCAATATTTTCTGCAAGAGTTCGAGGGAAAAGAAACATGGCTTAATTTTTGCTTTATAGTATTCTAGTTCTGGCTTAACATGTCTATCCAGAAAAAGAAACATAATACGATGTCATTAGAATTATACAATTTTCAAGAGTTACAGGAGAAAGCAAAGCCATGGTCTCTTTCAGTCAAAGGATGCAAAGGGTCTTTTACTTCTCGTGAGACCTTCCTTTCTTCCTTCCCCCTATTTTATAATATAACAATTCATAAGCAAATAATGATGGCTAAATGGGTAAACCACAACTGGTTGGGTTGATATAATATATTAAACTATAAACACTGGTTCACAGATTCACTAACTGGATTCCCAGAATGTGTGAAGTTGCAAACAAGGAAATCATATTTTGACTGAGTATGGTGTATGGACTCAGCCATGGTTACAAATCTGCTTTGTTGTGTATCAGTTTGCTTCCAACATCAGTAAATTTTGCATCAACTTGGGAATTAACATATATTCACCATATATAATCTGTCCTTGGACAGATTCTAATGAATCATGAAATGTGAATGCTTTCATATGACATCCAGTCCCGTTCTGCCTTAAACAGAAAGATTGTGTTCAAATAAGTCATAAGACAAGAGTGGATAACCTCAGGCTCTATTTCATAAATTTGACTGACCTATTACAAATAATCAAAAGCACAGTTCAAACCAGCTTCTTCCTTAAAAGATGGCCTTGGTTGATACATTAAACTCTGATTTACCTCTAATGCTAAGCCATGGTTTGTTAAATCAGACTTGATTGCTTCACACAGATTAAGCCATAAACTATGATTCATATGCTATTATAGCTGTGTTGACAAAGATGCTATGTCACAAAGCCATATTATGCATGATATGAATAAAAGAGTGAACATAATTTTTATGAAAGTTTTTTACATATGTAAAAATAAACATGAAAATATATAAAGAAAAGTTAAGGGGAAAAACTTTAAAGGAAAAAATGCAAAGAATAGTGCAGATAGAAAAAACTAATTAAAGCAATTACTTCCAATCTTCTTTGAAACAACAGTTACAAACTAAGTTCATGTCCTCCCTCCTTCTTTAAAATTACATTATGTCGTTCATGTTTCATATTTAATCATTTTAAGTCACAAATTTAGAAATCATCTTTCACTTTTTCTGTTTTCAGCAAAAAGTCCACAAAGGGTTTCCAATTTTTTGATCCGATCTAATCAAAGAAGTCAATTTTGCCATTTCTGCAAACTCCACCATATTCACAATCGAATGCTCCATTGTGGGTATTTCTCCATTGTTGAGTATGTAATACCCTTACTGCAATTACATGTTCAAAACTAGCCTTCCTCAAGTCTTTTCTCCCAATTTCCAATTTAAAAAAAACTAGTTTCATTTGAAGTTTCTCGATTGGATGGATATTGCAGGTATGATATACCTCTTCTTGTATTAGCACCAGTACAGCTTATCACAATTTAGAGGAAAAAAATAAATGGGAAAACGGTGAACTGTTTCAGCAGTTATTGATCTGATGTAATGGTATATATTGATCTGATGTAATGTATACATAAAATAAGTGTACAATCCTTAGAACATACTCTGTCTTCCTTCTGGTCTAATCTTCACAAGGCTGACCCAACATAACCTTTAGGGACTTTCCATATATGGGTAGGAGAAAGCAATATGTTTGCATTTCTCCTTATTCTCTTCCCTTTTTTAATCTTATAAGGAACTCTTTTTCAGGCACAGATATGGCTTGTTCTTTTGAAAAGGATCTTTGTTTCTTTGACATTTCTCCTTTCATTTTCTTTGGTCATGGTACTATAACTACCCATGATAATTGCAGCCTCCAGTACAAGTAATCATTAAAAAGGAATCCATAGTTTGGGTGAATGTTTCGTGTTCTGTATAACTTGGAAGGTTCCAAGTAGTCTCTTCTGATTGGCCAGAAAGGCCAGTAAAGGATTGGTTCATTAGGAACCAATCCAAGGAGCCACTCAAAGGCGGCAAAGTTAAAAGAATGTCATTGGCTACAAGCCGGCAGGCAAGCCTCTATAGAAAGGGCTGCCGCTGCTTGAGCCAATGCTCCGTTACTGTTTGCTGTTAACTAATAAAGAGTTATTTGTTGGAACCCGGTCTACCACGTGTCTTTTCCAGACGGAACACTGGCGACGAAGGTGGGATCGTCCTAAAGCGGAGACCGAGCATGCGGCGAGAAAACAACCACGCTAGACGAAATGGCTGGTAGCAACACGCCGCCCGCACCTTTTAACCCCAATGAAGAAGATTGGGAGTCTTATATCGTTCGCTTCCTGATGTTTCTGGAGAGCAACGAAATGGAGGAAATTTTGGATCAGCGAAAGAGGGCTGTCTTCCTAACACATTGTGGGCCAGCCGTGTTCAAAATGGCAAAGGCATTGGCAAAGCCCAGAGACATGAAACAGATGACCTGGTCTGAACTTAACTTAATGCTAAAGGATCACTACGCGCCAGTTGTCTCAAATCTTATTAAGAGACACGAGTTTTATAAAAGAGACCAGAGGGAAGACGAGACCATTGCAGATTTTGTGGCAGTTCTCCACCATCTGGGTGGAGCCTGCAAGTTCCAGAGTATGGATGAGGCCATGCGAGATTGTGTCGTGTTAGGTCTAAAGGACTCTACTTTACAAAGCAAACTATTAAACAGACCTAACATAACTGTGGCAGAAGCAATCGCGGAAGCCACTGCCACAGAAGCCACAAAGAAATCAGCAGCCACAATGAAACTGATGAATGCCAATACTGACACGACGATCCTACCCAAAAGGAAGAAGCAAGCTGCCACAACCATACACCACGAAGACCTAGATGAGTCATCAGAAACGGAAGAAGATGATGATGAGGTCCATCGCCTGTATGCAAACCAAAAAAGGCGCAAAAGAAGAAGAAATTGGCGGGAATGTGCTGGCTGTGGAGGAAACCACCCCCGAGCCGAGTGTAGGTTCATTGACGCCATCTGTCGGGCTTGCAAGAAGAGGGGACACATCGAAAGAGTCTGCTGCAATCGTAAGAACAGCAGTCCTAGCAGACACGGTAATTCCCCACAAAGAACTGACCTGAGGCAAGCCGATAGAAAATGGGAGCGCAGCAAGGGAACCAGTAACCGAGAAAAAACTCACCAGACTGTCACTATCGGAAGCGCACAGACAGAAAGGGGAAGAAAAGTCAAAATTGTAGTGACCATTGAAGGAAGCCCCTGTGAAATGGAGGTCAATTCAGGATCTTTCCTATCAATGGTGTCTTGGAACACAAACAGGCGGTTGGTTCCAAACATAAAACAAAAAGAACTCAAGAAATAAAAATTAATTCTCAACGACTACCAGGGAAATAGAATTCCCATGGTAGGTCTAGGACACTTCAAAGTCACTTGCAAACAACACACCAAAGTCCTGCTGCTGACTATAGTCAACCGAGACCGTCCCAGCCTCCTGGGCATCAAATGGTTCGCACCATTGGGCATTGGAATGACCGGAGTAAGCCGAAAAGCCGTAAGCAATTGGGAAGAGAACCTGCTACACGAATTCCAGGACATCTTCAACGGCACTCTAGGCAGGTACCGGGGGACCCCAATTTCCTTTAGCTTAGATCCCCAGATAGCACCAAGAAGGTTAAAAGCCAGATGAGTCCCCTTTGCATTAAAGCCCAAAATAGAGGAGCAATTAAACAAATTGATTGCAAAAGGGGTCATAGAACCAAATGACCATGCTAGGTGGGAGACACCAATAGTAACACCTGTAAAACCTGACAGGTCTGTGTGCATCTGCAGAGACTACAAGGCTACCCTGAACCATGAGCTACAGCAAAGCGCATACCTGGTACCAGTCGTACAACACTTGCTGCACTCACTTGGGGGAGGAAAATTTTTTGCGAAACTCGATTTGGCTCAAGCATACCAGCAGCTTCCAGTAGACCCAATAACGTCCGAAGCACAAACAATAGTAATGCATAGAGGGGCATTCAAATGTAACAGGCTTCAATTCGGAGTAAGCGTTGCCCCAGGCGTTTTCCAAGCCTCATGGAACGCCTATTAAACAGGATAAAAGGGGTCGTTCCATACTTTGATGACATTTTGATGACGTCCTAATTTCAGCAAAAAACACGACCCAGTTAGAAGCAAGATGAAGAGAAGTGCGAACCAAATTTAGAGAATCCGGCCTAAAAGTAAAAAAAGAAAAATGCTGCCTGGCTACCGACCACGTCTAATTTTTAGGGTATTTAATTGACAAACAGGGTATTCACCCAACAGACAAAAAAGTCAAAGCAATTAAAGACGCACCCAGGCCAAAAAATAAAATGGACTTACAGGCATTCTTGGGTCTGACTAACTTTTATAACGTATTCCTCCCCCACAAAGCAACGATAGCAGAACCATTACACTGTTTGCTGGATAAAAAAAACATCTGGACTTGGGGTCATAAAGAACAAAAAACATTCCAAAGCATAAAAGACTTATTAACCTCAGACACCGTTCTTATTCAGTTTCGTAATACACTTCCATTGATGGTCACCTGTGATGCCTCACCTTTCGGAGTCGGTGCCATCCTGAGTCACCAATTACCAGACGGGAGAGAGGCACCCGTCGCCTTTTACTCGAAAATGCTCTCCAAAGCGGAACACAACTATAGCCAGCTAGACAGGGAGGCCCTGGCAATCGTCGCCAGAGTTAAACGTTTTCACGAATACCTCTATGGGAGGACATTTTCCATTGTGACTGACCATAAACCGTTACTGGGGATTTGGGCAGGGAACAAACTCACACCAAACATTCTATCCCCACGGATGACTAGGTGGTCAGAATTCCTGGCCACCTATTCATATACCTTGCTGCATCGACCCAGGAAACAAATCACCCATGCAGACACTTTAAGCCGAGCACCATTACCAACCATAGAGGATGACCTGGCTCCAACCACCGCTGCCCTACAAGTAGAGACTTGCCCTGAACTTCCATTGTCTGCAAATGATGTCGCCAGAGCCATGGCAAAAGACTCAGTGACTGCCCGCGTTTTGACTTGAGTAGGTAAAGGCTGGCCGGAAAGCCAAAAGACTGAAGGTTTTAAACCCTTTCGGAATAGACAAACTGAACTGTCAATACAAAATAGGTGTTTATTGTGGGGAGATCGGGTGGTAATTCCATCCAGACTGCAGGAAGAGGTGTTGGGTATGCTACATGAGGGCCACCCAGGCATAGTAAAAATGAAAAGGCTGCCAGGAGCGATGTCTGGTGGCCTGGTATAGACAAGGATATTGAACACTGGGTTGCAACATGCCATAAGTGTCAGAGAGCAAGACCCACACCACTGCAAGCACCCGTACGGGACTGGGAGACCCCATGAGACCCTTGGTCTCGAATCCATATTGATTTTGCAGGACAGCCAGGGGCAACATGTTCTTAATAGTCATAGATGCATATTCAAATTGGTTGGAGGTTATAGTTATGTCATCCACAACAACCGACGCTGTCATAAAACAACTAAACAAATTGTTTGGAACTCATGGTTTACCTGATGTATTGTTATCCGACAATGGACCACAACTAACGGTTATACAATTCGAACAGTACTTAGCATCCCTGGGTATACGCAATGCACTAACCGTGCCGGCCCACCAGGCGGCTAATAGTAGGGCCGAACGAATGGTCAGGTTTACCAAAGAAGGCCTAGAAAAAATGGACCGTGGGGATGTCCAAGACAAGCTGAACCGCTTACTTAAACTACAACACATCACTCCCAGTAGTACAAAAAACTCAGATCCCATTTAGATAGACTGCACCCAAATTACACTTGTGAAAAAAACCCTGACTCGTCCAGCAGATACCGCACTTTTGAAATCGGCGACCTAGTCTATGCAAAGAATTTTACCGGGGACCCTCTCTGGCTTCCAGCCACTATCACACAAATAACAGGCCCCCGGTCCTACCGACTAACCGTGGACAATGGAAGAGAATGTAAGCGGCACATAGAACAGCTTCATTCCCGAAACATTGAGTGTAAAACGACTGTGCAACCTCAAATCATAAAAATTGACAAAAACAAAACCGGGGGGGGGGGGGGGGAACACAAGCAAATACAAAAGGGTGTGAAAATGAACCATTGAAATTAAATCTAGAACATCTAACCAACCAAAAAGAGCACTTACGGTTAGATGAAACCATCGGAGGTAGTCCAAGCGAAAGGGAAGCCGTCCTGGAAGGGGCCAGCCAGGTCAGCTCAACCAGCCCAGTTGAACCAGGAGCGAGCGGCAAAACCACCAGCCTGAGCAACTCAAGTGGTAGCGGTAATGCTGACTCACCCTTCCAGGCGGTTCCATGGAGACGAGCCGGAGAGACAGCGATCCCGACAAAGGCGGCAAAGTTAAAAGAATGTCATTTGTTACAAGCCGGCAGGCAAGCCTCTATATAAAGGGCTGCCGCAGCTTGAGCCAATGTTCCGTTACTGTTTGCTGTTAACGAATAAAGAGTTATTTGTTGGAACCCGGTCTACCGCGCGTCTTTTCCGGACGGAACATTTCAGGTGCTGCTTTGATTCAGTAGTCAGTTCTTACTCAGGTTTTCTTTCCATGGGATTCCACAATTCCTTTTTGGAAAAGAAGAATTAAAAAATTGCAGCCTGGCTAAACATAAAGCCCATGTCACACTGCCCAACAGATGCAAAAAGGACACAACGGATGAGCAAAATGTTCCTTCCGTTGTTATCCGCTCTCAAAAGGGGCTAAAATTTGCATAACCGGAGCAGATAACACGGACGCGGGGAGGACGCAGGGCGGATGCAAAGCGGATGCGGAACGGAAGCCCAGCAGATGGAAGCAGATGGGAGTGGATGGCACATCCGCTAGGCTTCCGGGGGACCTCAGCAAAGCGGATGCGGAACGGAAAGAGCGGATGCAGAGCGGATGCACAGCGGATGAAGTGGATGCACAGTGGATGCACAGCGGAAGCCTAATGGATGCCTGGCGTTAATTGCGCATGCGGGGAGGATGCATTGCGTCAGCCCCGCGGATATAACGGAAGCAGCTCGGAAGCGGGTCGCCATTCAGAGGAAAGACCTGCTGCTGGATGGATTGGCTGCCTTGCCTGCCCTGCCCGCATGTCTGCCTGCAAGCCTTGCTGCCAGCCTTGCTGCCAGCCTCCCTGCCAGCCTTGCTGCCAGCCTCCCTGCC
>BLBF01000083.1:1046872-1068125 GCA_015471245.1 Laticauda colubrina | reverse complement strand
GCCAAAATGTTGCTACAACTTTAAAAGCACAACTACAATGACGTGGGATAATACCCGAAGGAAGCTGAACAGCATACATGTAAGTACCTGCAAAAACTTAACACACACACACACACACACACACACACACGTGTGTGTGTGTGTGTGTGTGTGTGTGTGTTCAGCTTCCTTCGGAAGTACCCGCGAAAACTATATATATATATATATCTCACAGCTGTGAGACCCACATCCATACAGAAGCCTGATGATGGCAGATGGGATTCTGCTGAAACGTTGCTACAACTTTGAAAGCACTACAATGACGTGGGATAATACCCGAAGGAAGTGGGTATTTATATATATATAAAATCAGCTGCCCATCCCCATATCTTCCCCAAGAAGATTTCCCTTCGATTTATAGTTAATTTACTATAGCTTTGAGTAGGTGTGTAAAACAGGAAAAT
The DNA here is from genome assembly GCA_015471245.1 of Laticauda colubrina. Taxonomy (NCBI): domain Eukaryota; kingdom Metazoa; phylum Chordata; class Lepidosauria; order Squamata; family Elapidae; genus Laticauda; species Laticauda colubrina. The sequence continues at coordinate 1,067,682 of BLBF01000083.1, read as the reverse complement.
AATGGCTGGAAGACTTTTTTTTAATGAGTCATTTATTTCTCCTCTCTTTCACTATGAAGCTTTGCATCAAAAATGGAATTTCAGAAATTTGGCAGAATGCTAATCCAGAAGAAAGCCAACAGCAAATTAGAAACCACCTCTGATTCCCTCTTTGGATTTTTCTTTGACTGAAGATCCCATCCACTTATGATTGTTTAACATTAGCGTATGGAAGTCAGAATAAAAGAATATGATGGGGAAAGGCTCAAAGTTAGGAGCAAGTGGTGGAAAAATAAGTCTGGAAAATATGGAAAGAAAAGAAAATGAAGCCAGGGAAACCAGGAACAAGAAAGGGACTGGATGTTTTGGAATTCAAAAAAGATAGGCATTTGGGTAAAACTCCACAGCACTGTTTCGTGTGGCTGTTGATAAGAACAGGATTGCCAACATGATATGACGGATATGGCACAAGAAGAAGAAAGGGGGGGGGGTTGAGTGGAACAAGAACTTGACAGCTTACAGGAGACTAAAGGAGAGATATGGTCCAAGAGATGGGCATATAGTTTACCTTACAAACACAGGACATATGGAACAGGACTACCAACCAGTTGCTATTGCAGAAGTATACTGTATTGCACATAGTTCTGTGTAATTCTAAAGCACCTAGTTCTTTCCCCATTACTTTTGTCCTCCCTCCATACATAGGGATTCAGTTTAGGGAAACAACTTCCATTGGCACAAACAAATTCACAGTTCCAGATGCTGCTTTTGATTATCCTTGTGAGCCCAGGCACAACAGTGCTTCTTTCTGCAGCCATTCCAGGAAATAGACTTGTGGGGGTGAGAAAGACAGCTTTCTGTTGGAAGGGGGAAAAGAGATGATTTCATGATCATTATGGCCCATCTATTCCAAAAAGGACTGCAGCAAGAAAGCCCATGGTGGAAGCAACTTGGGGCTGTGCCTTCATAAATGTAAACAGTAAAGAAGAAGAGTGAGCCTGTGTAACTTGTTCTCCTGCTAGTAAGCTTGCATAATTTGAAGAGACTATCTCTTTCACACCCTACCCTGCCCTGCCCTGATCTATTCTTTTTTTAAAAAAAACATTGCTTCACTTTGCTGTGGTACATAGCATTTGTATCTCCCCTATATAAACCTTAACCAAATTACAAATTCCTGTTGTAGAACGAGGATGGAAAGAAAGCAGTGAAAGCAGTATTCAGCTACCCTTTAACTACGGTGGTGATCAGATTTAAGAAGTAAACTATTCTTCCTTAAGCAATCCAGAATGCCCACCTAAAATTCAAGGAGAGTATAGTAGATTTAAACAATAAAGAATAAGAAAACACCTAAGGTTTATAATAAGAGCTGGGTTTTAATTTTTTTTTTTTATTTCTATTTGTTACAAATATGCATTCTGGTATGGTGAATTGGTGTGGTTTGATTTCATCTCTAATTCCCCCCCCCCCAACAACATTTGAGGAAGAGCGGGTGGAGAAAGGAACTTCAAGGACATACTAGCGACTAGAGAAACAATTCTCTGCATGTTAAATGGTCCCTCTACGCCTGGAGTGCAGCCTATAAAACTTAATGAGGCTTATTTCTGTACTGTTAGACATTGGGTGGGGGATGTTGTTTCTAGGAGATACTTTCCACCCTATGCCATTATTTTCCACTTCCTCCTCACTGCCCCTCTCTCCCTAGGACCCTAGGAACTCTTTTGGGTAGCTGTACAGAACCGATGCAGTCTATCACATCTGATAACGGGCTGCCAAATGGCTTTAAAGCAGATGGGGCTAACCCGAGTTCCTGCTTTCCCCCACTAGCACCAAGATAATCTTGTCTGGCTTCCTGCCAGCCCCCTGAGGGGAAAACAATCTCATTTGGGGGAAGCACCCATCTGTTAGTGAATCACTGCTGGAGAATGGACTGGGTTGGTGGAATTGCTTCCCGCCCGTCCGCTTGCTTTGGGGGTCTTCTTGCTCCTGCACTCCTGGCATTTGTTGCCCCTCCTTTCTCTCTGCTGCATGCTCAAGTGTTCGTAGAGCCGAGCTGCATCTGCTGCATTTTAGTTGTGCACACCTTCAATAAAGTTCAGCAAGAAAAAAGATGCAACACTTTAACCGCTTGAATATATTCAGAATCATCATTAGAAAACATCAAAACATGTTTCTCTCTAAAAAGCTGGAAGGGGGACGTGTGGGAATCTCTCGGCTTCTCTGGACATAGCTGCAGTCTGTTAACAGCTGCTTCAGATGGTGCAGCCCAGCCAGGGGTGGGATTCTACCAGTTAGGACCAGTTCTATAGAACTGGTTGTTATGAGTCTGCGCAGTTTGGAGAACCGGCAAATTGAGCCCCTGGCTGGCCCCTCCCCTCTCTGCCCACCCCTCCGCTTCCTGCCCAGTCAGTCCTCATCATACATGCACAACATTGTGTGCATTCCCGACATCGCTGACTGCATTCTTTCCTGCCCAGTCACTCCTTAAGGTTTTTTTTTTTTCCCTCCCGATGATCAGCTATTCCTATGATCAGCTGTGCCGGGATTTCCCTCACTTACTGCTTTGCCCAGGAGGCTTCCCTGAGGCCCAGGAAAAAATGGAGGAGGAGCACAGCACCCCCTTGGCCCTCCTCCACTTTTTGCCTTCCTGGGCCCCAGGGAAGCTTCCTGGGAGCAAAAACAATCCCCAGGAGGCTTCCCTGAGGTCCAGAAGGCCCTAAAATGGAAACATGGGGGGTGCTGCATACCCCCCCCCCCGGCTCCATTTTTTTTTCTTTCCTGGGCCCCAGGGAAGCCTTATGGGAGCAAAAATACCCCCCAGGGGGCTTCCCTGAGGCCCAGAAGAACCAAAAATGGGGGGGGGGTGCTGCCCCAAAAGCCACACCCACCCAGTCGCATGGCCACGCCCACAGAACCAGTTGTTATGAAATTTGAATCCCAGCCCTATCTATCACCAATCCAGGGGCAAGAAGGGATAAAGAGCAGAAATTAGTTGTGTACCTTCCTCTTCTAAAAACAACCTGAAGATAAAAGGAGTTGCTTTTGTGTCAGACTCAAGGTCAGCCCTCAGTGATCTATAAATTAAATTGTAAGAATTTGAATAAGAGGCTAATACATTTGGAGTTTGGAAGCATGAAGTTATAGCTGCAGATGGTCTTTGACTGAGTTGGGACAAGACAGAGCTGTGGCATGGAAGGCAGTAAGAAGTTATAGTTGTCTGCCTGCAAAAGGGAAAAACAAACCATAGTGAAAGTATAGTAAGGGTTGGCCAAAAAGGATTTGACTAACAAGGGATGTTGAATCAGCAAGCAGTAGTAGGGTGGCAGCCTCAGGATCTAAGAATATGGTAATATTGTTGATTTTCTTCTCAGTGTGGTTTTTAGCACAATTTCTTAGTTTGTGTCAATCTGCCAGTTTAAAGAAGCATCTCACACCTCAGTAGGCAACAGCATGAATCATCTACAGTCATTCACATACTTGAGTGGGGAATAATGTTACAATCTAATAAATACCTAGGATCTGAGGATTTTGAGCATATATAGAACTAGTTTCTCAACAATACACAACGCTATTTTGTGGGGTTATGTTAAGGTTTAAACTAACAACAAAGTTTTAAATTTTGAACATTGTGTTTAATGAAAAACTTTATAAAGCTATATCTGAGAGGGCTCAGAACTCCTAAATCACTGATAGATCTCTGAACATAAAGCCATGCTTTTATTACTTCGGAGTTGTAGCCCACATTTAAAATATTAATTACAGTATTGACTTAATTTATCAGAATATAGCAATTATGCTCACAACTTGGAATTCAAATCCAGATGCCCACTATTTTTTATGGGGCTGGGGGGAGAATTGTATAGCTTCTAGCTATAGACTAGTATAGACTACATCATATATGTAGTCATGTGGGATATTTTCTTTTTGGTCTGGTTTCTGGATCAGTTGTGTATGATGTGGTATGAAAAAGAATAACCCATGAGTTGTTCCTTGGCAATTTTGGATAGCTTTCTATTAGCCTTCCAAGCAACAGCAAATGCTGTTAGAGTTGGAACTCCTTTTCAGCCATTTACTTCAAATGCTCTGATTACAAATAGGTATCTGTCTTTCTTGCATCATTTGATATACTTCTCATGAGGATGGATTTTGTTACACTGCTAATTATACTAGTGTAGAAAAGACCACAGCCAACCAACCAACCATTGGTGTTTGCTTGCTTTTCTTAACAATTAGCTAGACACTATTAAAAAGTAAGGACAGACTGATTTGATATAAAGTGCTACCAAAATATACTTTACTTGAATTGGCCTTAGCACATTTTGTGACCCCAGGCAGTTTGGGTTCCTCAGGCAAGTTTTGGCTTACCTGCAGTTAAACAATCATAATGCAACATGATGTGTATATCTGTAATCTACCTGTATGTTTTATCATCACTACCACAATTTTATCATCCAAAAGCCTCTGTTCCTGTTCTTTTGGACTACTGATACTTATTTTGATGTTTTAATTGATTGATTGATTTTTTGAGAAGGAATCACTTTGTCCCTAATGTAGTCCTCGAACCCCAATATCATTTATTTTCTTACATGTGCACCTTGTTCTTCCTCCAAAATCTCACAATAGTTCTCTGATCTCACAGCATTATTGTAAGGAAATATAGGATGAAAAATAATAACTTGCCTAAGGCTACATGATAAAACTCAGTGATATTTTAGTGATTTTTGTAATAAGATAAACCATCTGTGACAAGCAATTCTTGAAGAGAAGCACTAGAATTTCAAAGAATGGGAAAAAATGAAATATCTGTTCACAGTTCAGAGATTTGGTCATCATCATCATTCAAAGATTAACAAGATAGATGGTATCATTATTATTATTATTACTCTTTTGCTTTTGTCAAACAACAAACAACTGAATCCACTTTCTTCTGCCTGGTATTTCAGGGAACTGGGCAGATGGACTATAGCAGCACAGATGAGCTACCAGTTGTAAGATGAGCTGTAGAAATGCTCTTTGCCTAACTACTATGTTGGCTTATTAAATCTGTTGTTGACTTGTGAAGCACATTAGAGGATTTATCCTCTTTGTCAGTGTAATAAATGTTGGTGCTACTAAATATATCAGACATTACTGTAATGGTTTTCTACCATGCTAATTGCACAGTCAGAATTTTTCTTTTGTCTTGTTGAGAGACAAACTTTTTATTCAGAATGTAAGTTACGCCCCCCCCCCCATTTTTCAAAGCATTGTGTAATTCACTGTATAACTGTTCTCTGTATCTCTGTGTTTGTAATAATTCTAAATGCTGATAAAGATCCACAGAATGGATGGGGAACTTAATGATTTCCCAGATATTACTGAACTATAGTAGTGTTCCAATATTTAAGGGACTACCACAAAGAGTGGGGTAAACCTATTCTCCAAAGCAATGGATAGAAACTAATCAAGGAGAAAATCCACCTAGAACGAAAGAGATATTTCCTGACAAAACAATTAATCAGTGGAAGCCACATATCTGAAATGGTATAGGTTTCCTGCTTGAGCAAGGAGTTGGACTAGAAGACAGTTCATCATCTGCTGTTCATCTTTATTTACTTGTACTGACAATGTAGATTTTTGAGTGAGGAAATGGACCTGTAATTTAGGCTAGTTATTTGTTGAATACAAAAGAAGCAACACTATGTTTATAGATTCCCAAGACCTCCTATGTCTCATGGATGACATAGAAAGAAATATGGACAGCAAAATCAATGGATCAAATACATATATTTGATGAAAATCAAGTGCATAATTGCAAGTTATACCAATAATAAAAGAGGAAGTATCATGGTAGATTTAAAATGTTTACTGATAATAGACAATGGATGGAAATATTATGAGATGTGCAAATACTGGTTGAAAGGTAATGGCATGTTTGAAATATTTTATAAGGAATATTTGTGGAAAGAAATATGGAAAGAAGCAAAAGTGTCTTTCTATCCACTTTAAATTCAGTTAAAAATGAGCAAAAATAGAAAGAAATATGTTTCAAGTGTTTGGTTGTCATGAGAGAACAATTGAGATTGAATTACCAAAATATATGAGGATGAGGGTGAATTACTTGAGGAAGAGGAAGCCAAAGAAAGTTGTGGTTGGATGAAGTTGATGAGATCTTGAAAAGGGGAGATGACAAACTTAAAGAATAAAAGGCAATGTATAAAACAGCATTTGGATGTGATAGTTGCAACTATAGTCTATAGAGACAGAAATATAGAATTACAATGTGCTTGTAAACCAGCTTTAACTATATGTCCTTTTCTCTTATTGCTTTAATTTCTCTTACTTGCTGTACCATTTCTTAACCAATTTTATCCTTTGCAAAATGTACATTCAAAATGGGTATATTTACATGTATGAACTCACTATTTTAATACTATTTGTGTGTGCAGTCGGCATCATATATATCTTCAGCATTTGGACAATTGCTGAAATAGTTGTTACCTCAGTCAGCAAACTCTGTGATAACCAGTCCTATTTGACTGGAATAATCTTCGATCTTAATGCATTCTGGTCCTGTGGTCAGTAACCATAAGATAAGGGGTATGTTCTCTTGAGTAACTTTTTGAAAAGGAAACAAAATTCCATTTTTTTGAACAATTTGTAGAATTTGTACAAAATAAAAAAGTAATTTATTTAGTGCTAAGTGAGTATAATCCAAGCAAGATTGTTCATTATTGATGATTTTTTAAAAAGTAGTTACTTTTTGTTCAGTAGAAGAGTGGAATGGATGTGTTTAATTAGGGAGGGGCTCCATCTTGATAACATAATTTTTTTGATAGCATCATAGGACATTGTACAGTAATATTCTTTCATGTACATATATCATTTTGCTCATTAAAAATAGATTGAGAATGTAGGTTGAGAATTTTCCAATTAAGAAATGGTAAAATAAAGTTGAAAAAAACTTTGGAGTTTGTAAGTCAAAATATTTTCTCTAAATTTATGTATTATTGCGCCCTGCCTCCCCCTCCAACTGTATAACAGGAAAATGTTTGATTGTTCTAGGCAAGCATTTCAACTAACTGATCACCTTTGGCAATAAGGAACTTCAAGAAAGTGAATTTGAAAGATTCGTAAAAGAGAGATAGATGTTGCTTTCCTCCCAACAGCCTTCTCCATTGAGGAAAGTGAAGGCTGTTTCTTTGTAGCTAAATTGGTGGGAAGCTCATCCCATGGAAAAAACAAGGACAGTAGTGTCCCATCATCATCATCCCCCCTGGGTGAATGTATATATGGATGTACAGTATATAAGCCCCTTGATGTATATATATCAAGGCTGTCAGAAGAGCTGGCAGCCTGCTGCTTTATTAGTCTCTGAACTTTCCTAGCAGTAAAAAATAGATAGGGGGAAGGAGTTTGGCAAATCTCTGCTTGGGGGACTTTTTAACTGACATAACAAATGTGTGCTGGACTGATAAATGTACTTCTCCAATCTGTCATTATTCAGATCAAAAGTGGGCCGTTTAAAAAAAAATGAAGGAATCGTGCTTAGGGAATTTGTGTTCCTCTTCCAGCTTTCTCAAAAAGACATTCCGCACAGGAAAATTGTAAATGCATGATCTGTGGATCCTCTTTAAAATACATATGAGGGAAGTCTGAATTGGCAGAAAGTCCTTAATATGTAAGTTGTCTGAAATGTGCTCGGGCAGCTTTATGACAGGAAGGATATACTCTCCACCCTGATTTTTTGAAGAGTAAAGAATGGGCTATAATGTATAATGTTGCTCTTTATTTTTATGGCTACCAGTAAACATTAAATTCTGCATGAACAAAACTTTTCCCTTGGCAAATTACTTTATGTGGCAGGAAACAGATGAGGTAAGACAGGCATTTGCTTGGTTTCTGAGTTGTCCTAGTGATTCTAAGACCATTTCAGGCACAAGATCAACTGTGAAATTTAGCAGAGAATATCCTTTTTTTTTTTAGATGCCTCAAAGCTTTGATTGCTTTAGTTGCAGCAGAATAACAAGGATAACTCCCTGGGAAATGAAATAAGAAGCTTAATGCTAATTTTATAGGTGTGGAAATTCTATCTCCAGGTGCCCAATGAAATATAATGTTCCTTTACTCTGGGGACATAGGTCCAGCAAAATATCTCTCTATATTTCTCTGGCATCATTTTATTAAAACATTTCACAAAACAAGCTTCAGTACTCAGCCCTTCAAAGTAACTAGCTGAAATTTGCCTTGGAATTTCATCAGTATTTTCTTTCTTTTGTTTTTAATCTTATTTTCAGAATGGTTGAGAAATTGTTTTAAATTTTCTTCAAAAGCTTACTTTATTGTTGGTGGCAGAGATATTCTGAAACCCTTTCACCTGTCCTCATGATGTGTCTAGGATTTAACTGAAGCCTGCGAAGCTAGAAAGCTTCAACACTTAACTGAGACAGAATTGGTTAGTTAAGGAAAGGACATTCACACATATATCTTAGCCACAAATTAATACTCAAGGATCATTGCACCAATGACAATTTCAGCAATATATCTCACACCCATGTAGAAGTTCTATTTATCAACAGAAATTATTTTTTGAAACAGTAAGAAAGGAAGGCTAGTTGGAATAGTGTCCTCCTAAAATTTGGTTAGTCTTGACCTTGCCTGTCTTTTGGAAGGCATTAAAAACATGTTTGGTTCTTCAGGACTTAAGTTTGGGAACAGTATGACTTGCTAAATAAGCTTTCATGGTTAACTTGCTCTTCCTGATTCAAATCTATTTGATGATGGGTTATAGTCATTCTTGGTATATTACTACAAGGACCCAGTACCATATTAAAAATTTGAAAGACAAGCAGACTAGATCAGCCTTTCCCAATCTGACAGCAAGCTTTAGCTTCCAGAATATGGCCCTGGTGATTGGAATGTTGGGAGTTGAAACTTATGTATTTGGGTGAGCTGGTGGGTCTCCTTCCCAATGCTGTAGTCCAGTGGTGGAGTTAAAAAGTTTTTACTACCAGTTCTGTGGGGCATGGCTTGGTGGATGTGGCTGGGGAAGATACTGTAAAATCTCCAGTTGGAGGTGGTATATGCCGGTTTTCTGAACTACTCAAAATTTCCGCTACCGGTTCTCCAGAACTGGTCAGAACCAGCTGAATACCGCCTCTGCTGTAGTCTCAACAGATGTTCAGTCTTTTGGATTTGTAGTTGTTGTTGCTGTTTAAGGAATTAAAAGACAATTTTTCTCCCAAATATAGTTCTGAGCCTAACTGGAAGTTATTTTATTTAGTTGTTCCTTTAAGCGCATGTAAAATATGACTAAAAGTGTCTTGTAATTTTGACAATAGTCTGCCATAAAAGTTAAGCCCCTAGAGTAGGGGTGTCAAACTCGTAGCCCATGGGCCAGATGTATCACGTGCTGGCCCTGCCCTCACCCAGTTTAGTGAAGGGATTAAAAGTCCTGATACGTCACATGACTATGTCATGATGATGCACGTTTAACACCTCTACCTTAGAGTCACCAAATGGCAGTGAATAGAGTATCATTTTTAGACAGACAAATAATATTTTTGTAATACTGGAAAAACTTCATATTTGCATAACTCCAGCTGATACCATCTTTCTTTTCAAGTAGGTCATATACAGTACAACTTCACCCAGAAGAATGTAATACTGGGTAGCTAATTAAGCAGCATTACTAAAAGTCAACTGGGGTTTGAATCTTTTTGGCTTTTATATTTGTATATTTGATTTGTGTGGTGGTGAGGTAATACTTCAAACAGTCTGCTTTAACTACTGTGTTATTTTCTATTCATTGGGTATATTGTGCATTCCTAAAGCCCAGCATTGCAGTCCAGCCCAAATGCAGTTGGTAGGTCTCTCTATTTTTCCCAAGGGCCTGATAGCAGTATCATATTCTTGGATGTAAGAAGAAGAATCTCCAGGGTTGATACAGGTTGATCACTTTGCTGTGATCAACTGTAGACACTCATGTGACTACGTTAAAATAAAATCACACATACCATCAAGAGTTCTAGTACTGACTGTTTTATATAATTCATAGTTTGACTCTTACTCTGCGAGTCTTGTGCTCTTTTTCCTTTACGTGCATCTCAGCAGAGTTTGCCAGCTAATGACACTGCCTGCTGAGATGTGCCAGCTTCTGTCTATCATTTGTCTGATTGGCTATGATGGGGCTTTAATGGATGATATGTCCCTGGAGTGTTACAGTAATATTTATATTGTTGTACTACTTCTAGTTCTAGAACTGAAGTGCTGCTGTCTCTTAAGTGGATTGTGGGTCTTTCTTGGTATAAATTCCAAAAGATAAGGAGATTTGTGATAGAAAAAAGAACAATAGTTGTGGCTGATTTTAATAGAGCCAGATTTGTTTTTATGAATAAGAGTCCTGCAGAGTCCTGTGGAAAGTTCCTATAGAAAGAAGTGGGTAGGTGGGAATTTTTGTCATTGCTTTTTCCATATGCTACTTCTTAAGCCATTCCATGCAAAATCATGAGCCATACCCTCTTTTCAACACAACTGAATTCTGCTGATCTCATGTCTGAGATATATCCAGAGTACTCAACATCTGCTTTGTTGAGGTTCAGTCTGCAGCACATCTCTGCCTGATTACTATTATATTCTCTTCAGATAATTTGCAAAATAATACAGTATATCCATCTCAGATAAAAGTCTAAAGGATTCTTAGCTCTACCATGTAGTACTTCTTTTGAAAATCTGGCAACATATATTGGATGAAGCTAATACTGGTAATTTTTTTGGAAAATCATAGAAGGGCAGAAAGAAGAAAAATACAATATTTTGTTGCCAGAAATGTCTCTTTGTAATCTGAGGCATGTTGCCACTTTGGATTGTTTCAGTTTCTTCTTTTGAAGAAATACTTGCAGGATATATTTCATAATTACAGGATTGACATAAACTTATATTCCTTGTCAACTCATTTTTTTTATTCATAGAAGCAATTTAAAAGTAAAATATGCACTTCCATTCAAGCATTTCTAGATATTTCTAGATATTCCAACATGCCTTTCCATTCAAGCATCTCTAAATATTAATCACAGCTCAACAATCATATTGACTTTCAGAGAAATGGAGTTGTAAAATTTGATGTTTTCAGAAGAATGAAAAATACATAATTTCATTGGACTACAGGTTCTAAACATAGGGGCAGTGTTATAGACAATAGTCTTAATAGTCTTTGCATTCTTCAAAATAAACTATTTTATGAACAAGGAAATCCAACAAATATTCAGAGACCCCTGGTGATAGCTAAAAATAGATTATCTGGGAAGAAGAAATAGATTATCTGGTGATTGAAGCTGTAATCTCCATCATTCCTGGACAATGTTCATACTGAACACAGTGGGATTTGTAGCCCAATATTACAATAAAACACATGTGTTCTGCTTTCCATAATCTGCTCCTATAGTAGATATAGTAGATATTCAGTTCCTATTTCCTGACAGTTAGAACAATTAATCAGTGGAACAACTTGCCTCCAGAAATTGTGAATGCTCTGACATTGGAAGTTTTTAAGAAGGGATTGGATAACCATTTGTCTGAAGTGGTGTAGTCTGCATCTAGTCGTGCTAGTGGGAGGTTCGTATCGTTGCCTGTTATTTCACAGCAAACATTTGAAATGTGTGCTGCAATTGAAAATCCCGCGAGTTGTGAGGTGCGATCAGTGATAAGTTTTTTGTTGGCAAAAAACCATAAACCGATTGAAATTTTTTGGCAACTGTGTGAAGTGTACGGGGACAACATCATCACTGAAAATGGAGTGTGCCAATGGTGCATTAAGTTTAAAAATGGACGAACTAACGTTCATGATGAACAGCGGAGTGGATGTCCGAGCATTGTGACTGATGAACTGGTCACGAAAGTCAATTATAAGATTCATGAAAACTGCCATTTCACAGTAACGGAACTTTCGCTTACTTTTCCACAAATTTCACGCAGTTTGTTGCATGAAATTGTGACACAAAAGCTAGGCAACCAAAAGCTAGGCAAGCGTAGAGGAAAGTTAAGCTCAAAAATTTTGTTTTTGCATGACAATGCCCGACCACACATAGAAAATCACACTCGAGAAGTCCTGAATGCTTTCAAGTGGGAGATTTTTCCTCATCCGCCCTACAGCCCCGATCTTGCTCCAAGCGACTTCCACTTGTTTCCGAGGATGAAGACTTGGCTTGCAACACAGCACTTTGATGACGTGGAACTGTGGGTGGATGTGACTGACTGGCTCAAATCTCAGATGGCTGAATTTTATGACAATGGAATTACAAAGCTTGTTCACCGCTATGATAAGTGCCTCAGTTTGTTCGGTGAATATGTTGAAAAGTAGTATTTAAGTGTCACTTTCAAGTGTATATAATAAAAAAAATTTCCTACACTTTGTTTTTTTTCTCTTGCAAAACATAATCTATTTTGTGGATAGCCCTTGTAACATTGAGGGTAAGCAATTACAATAGCTATGCACGTGAAGCACGCAATTAGCGAACCGGTTGTTACACCGGGAGAATCTCACTCTTGATCCCATCCAGATTTGTGGTGATAGTAAACAATTTCAGACTTGTGAAATATTTGCTGGGTAATAACATTTTTGGAAAATATAAAGTTCCCTAGAATATCTGTTTTTCTCTTAAAGACTAGCTAACACACATCTTACATATTTTCTATACATTATTATTTGCTTGATTTACCCTGAATTTTTACTCAAGTGACCACTGCTTTATTTACTTATTCAATCTATGTCCTCCTTTTCCAGATGAATTTCATAAATTGATTTAGCAAAATGAATATTGTATAGTATTATCTAACTATTTAAAATACAATATGGAATACCTATATAAAAATTGAATCCCTAAAATGTGAGTCTTAAAAGCATTCCCATGTAGATCAGCATTAACATACTGGTTTGTAAATACATTTTATTTATTTATTATAAAATTTATTTGCTGCTCATCTTGTATGTAGGTGGTTCATACGCAGGTATCTGTCTCCTTGTTTCTTTCTTCTTGGAAAAGGAAGCTTATTGCACTCAGCAGTGCTCCCAGTGGCCCAGTCCAGCCTGGGAAGTAGGTCAGGGATGCCTACGTTCTTAACGGTTAAAAAGCAAATTTTGAAAGGTCTTGTTGAGAAATCTCGGGTGGTACATAAACAAGAAGGGTGGAGCATGCCGAGAAAAGTCATATATGGTTTCAGTCTTAAAGAATGAGACATTCAATGCCAAGACTTCTGCAATAGGTTAAATGTAGTCATTGGAGTCTGTAGATCAGGAGTCAGATATCTTTTGGTCTTATACAAGTGGACATGTGTGATTTTCCTCATACAGAATCTTTTTGTAAATTTTGTGATGATGCTTATGATCATTTAAAAAAAACAACTAAACATTTAATCTCAGTTTTAGTTTCAGGACTCTGATAACATTTGAGAATATATCATTTTTAAATTAAAAGAATGAGAAAGCCTACTCTAACTTTACAAATCTTATTAATCCATCTTTCTGGGTAGCTATATGAAGGTTGTCTCATCTCCTCCTGCCTCCCCCACCCCCAGCAATTTGTTGTCTTTCTTGTGAAAGCAGTGACTTCACAGTATGAGTATTAGGAGGCTGACTTGACTGATGGCAGTTATCAAAAATGGTAAGAAGCTTTTTGAATTCTTAATCAATGAGATCCATTTGTATTCTTTTCCTTCTCCCCCCGCCCATCTTTTAAAAACTAGTTGCACTTTTAGAGAGGAGTTACAGATTTTTCAACTAGTATAAATGTACCTTTACTTCCCAATTTCAGGTTTGTGTGAACTATCCCTTGGTAATTAAATCTACTTATGATTTTATCTGTTATCTAACTTGAAGAACGCTCAATGTACTGCTGTTGATATATATATTAATTAACTTGATCAGAGGGCTTTTGTGCCTTAATTCATAAGGTAAAGGTTTTGACTATCAAAGTAGAGCAATGTTGGTAACAACTGATGGGCAAAATGATGGTTCTTGAATATATGTTACATGGAACATTTGTGAATAATATGAAGATGGGTTGGTACTGGCACTCAGTCCGATGGAGACAAGGCAGGATTTGAATTTTGATTGTCTGAGACACCAGCTGGCTTTTCTGTATAGATCAGTTCTCAGGAAGAAGGCTTTCAAAGTGTATAGTCCTTCTACTACAATCCTAAAGATTTGTCACAATTAAATTGAAATTAAAATGGCAACATCTTGAACAAGGCCCGAATAAACTCTTGGAATTATTTTGTTTTTAACTTTTGAGAACTATACAGTTGTTAGAAATCCAAGCAGAATTTCTATACTATCTATATAGTATACTATCTACACTATTTTCCTAGAAATACAAGTATTCAGAATTCCATTTAAAGAGATCTAAAGTGTATTTAAAAATAGCTGATCCCTACACTCATGAATGAATGAACCTTGCCTCTTTTATCTTGTGACTTTTAACATCATCCTCATAGTTAGCCACTTCAGGTTAGTTATCTTTTGGCAGAATAACTTTAGTAAAACCAGTTTGGTGGTAGATGCCCACTTGTCTTGCAAAAGAATTTGGCTGACTTTGTTTACAGAATTAACCTCTTACCTGATAGGAAGGCCTGAAGCTGTCAACAACTTCTCAGGTCCTATCTGCTTTATAGAAATGTTAGCTATTGTGCTTGTTGATAACAACGTTGCTTGAAATACATAGAAAGAAAGGGCGTTGGTACTTATCTGACACGCCCGTTCTCTTTGAGCTGTGAAGAGCATCCAGTAGTGGGAGGTGCTTCAGTCTCTGCATTCACAGGCTCAAAGCTTGATTTGTGGAATGCTCCTTCTCCACCACCTGACTCCTCCTCAGCGTTCCCCAGTTTTGGCGAAGACGAGAGAAATAAGCGCTCTCATCCTCACGTTCTAAAAAGTCCATTGGCCGAAACAGGACCCCACCAGACGGAAAAAAAAAAGGGTGGGGCTGGATGCTCTTCACAGCTCAAAGAGAATGGGCATGTCAGGTAAGTAGCAACGCCCTTTCTCCTATGAGCTGTTCAGAGCATCCAGTAGTGGGACAGACCAAAGCTTGGCCTGTCCTATGGGAGGGACTCTGTCTGGTCTGGAATCTCCTCCTAGTCCCTGTGGACCCGTTGCAGAACTCCTCTGCCAAAGGAAGCCTCAGCCGAGGCAAACACATCGATTCTATAATGTCTAATGAAGGGCGATGGAGAAGCCCAAGTCGCAGCCCGACAGATTGAAGTTATTGGTACCTGTGTGGCCCATGCTGTCGAAGTTGCTGCGGTCCTTGTAGAATGAGCTGTTATGCCCCTAGGCACCTGCAGAGATTGAGTCTGACATGTTTTTGCTGTTGCAGCCCATATCCAATGGCCTATCGTAGATGGTGAGACCTATGTAACCCTGAGTATTGGGCTGAAAGGACACAAATAAACCCTCCAATTTCCTATATCAATTTCCTATATCAATTTCCTTGATATAGATTCGCAGTGCATGCCTCACATCAAACTTATGCCATTGTCTTTCCATCCCCTGTGATGGACTGGGGCAAACATTTGGAAGAATAAGCTCTTGTGCTCTATGAAAGGCCAAATTGACCTTGGGCATAAATGTGGGATCGGGGCAAAGAACCACTCAATCAGCATGAAAAAAGCAGAGATCTTGTCTGATGGACAAGGTTGCAATTTCTGAAACACGACAAGCGGAAGTGATCGCTACAAGGGAAACTACTTTGTACGTCAGAAGTGGAGACTTGATGTTTTCAAAAGTTCAAAAGGTCCCTTAGTCAGAGCCACAAGGACCTTGACAAGGTCCCAGATGGGATAATGGTGCACTGCTAGAGGGCGTAAATTGGAGGTTCTGCGAGAGAAAAACCTTATGTGTGGATGAAATGAAAGAGAACTGATGCCAAGGCTGCCACCTGATTTTTTTAACGTATTAAGTGACAACCCCTTATCAAGTCCCTCCTGTAAAAACTCTAGAGTCTGATTGACAGAGGGAGAGGCAGGATCAATTGGAAACTAACTACACCCTTTTGCAGAAGGTGGACCATGTGGCATTGTAAATGCGAATTGTTGAGGGGCGTCTGGTGGCTAGGATAGTGTCGATAACTCTGTTGGAGCTTTTCGCTCTTCAAACCACTCTGCTCAACCTCCAGACAGTCAATTATAACCATTGAGAGTCCGGATGTTGAAGGGGCCCCTGAGTTAATGAGATTCTGTCTGACAGAATTCTCCAGGGGGGAGCTACTGAGAGACTGCGGAGGTCTGCGCACCATAGCCATTTGGCCAGTAAGGTGCTACCAGAAGTAATTCCGCTCTCTCGTCTATTAACTTCTGGATGACCTTGGGAACCAGCAGAAGTGGAGGGAATACATACAGGAGACCCGGGGCCAACTACAGCAGAGTGAGTTAAAATTCTCTGCCCCTTGGGATGAGTACCTGGAAAAAATCTCGGGAGCCGGGTGTTGAGAGGAGAATAAAATAGGTCCACCACCGGCTGACCACATGTCTGTGCCGCTTCTTGAAACAGAGAGAGGTGGAAGCCCCACTCCGATTGATCTATGGTGGCCCTGCTTAGCCAGTCTGCCTGTGCATTTGACAGACCTTAAATGAGTTCTGCCTTGATGGAAAGTATGTTGTTCTCTGCCCAGCGACACAGGCGCTCTGCTTCCCGCATTAGCTGCTTCAATTGTGTGCTCCCCTGCTTGTTTATGTGAGCTTTGACTGTTACATTGTCTGTCAGTATCAGTATGTGCTGACCGCATTACCTGGGGGAAGAAGTTGTGAAGGGCCAGGTGAATTGTGCGAAATTCCAGCCAGTTTATGTTGCACGACTGTACTATATCAGACCATCTGCCTTGGGTTGAGAGCAACTGAACGTGAGCTCCCCATCCAAACAGACTGTTATCTGTGGTGATGGTGAGCCTTTGTGGCTCCTTGAAGAGGGAGCCTCTGTTGATAATTGGTTTGGACCATCAGAGGAGAGATATGAGAACCTTGGGCGGAACCCTGACTTTGTGTTTGGAGTTGCTTCGGCCGGATCACTGGTATGGTGGCAGGAACCACTGGAGGGATCTAGTGTGAAAGCAGCCCCAAGGAAAATAGAAATACATGAGGATCATTTTGCCCAACAATTTTGATAAGTCCATTAAGGACACCTTAAGCAACCTGATCTCCTTAACCAATTTTTGAATGCTATTTAATCTATCTAGTAACAGATAAACCTTGCTTTCTACAATGATCGCCCCTAAATGGATTATCCGAGTCGATGGAGTTAATTGACTCTTCTTCCAATTTATTAAGAGGCCATGCTCTAGTAGGGATAGTAATGTGTTCTGAGTGTCTATGACTGCCTGATGAGCGGAAGGAGATAAAATCAAAATATTGTCAAGATAACGCTGGAGGCGTACTGGTATATTCCTGAGGTGGGCAGCTATCACCGCGAGGACCTTGGTGAAGGTCCTGGGGCAGAGGCTAATCCAAATGGAAGGGCCACAAATTCAAAATGGTGGTTCTTGTAGCAAAATCTCAGAAACTGATAATGGAAGGACCGAATATCAGTGTGCAAGTACGCCTCTGTCAATTTATGGGCATGAGCATGTCCCCTTTCCTGATACCCAGTAACATTGATTAGAGGGTATGCATTTTAAATTTGCGATATACTAAGAAACAGTGGAGACGTTTCAAATCTAATATCGCTCTCCACCCTCCTGAATTTTTTTTTTTTTTTTGCACAATGAAAAGATGTGAATAAAAACTTTGTCCTCGTTGATTGGTTGCTACTGGTTGGATGGCTCATATATCCAGTATATGTGGATAGCGGAATCCATGAGATTACGCTTGACCGGGTCTCTGGAAGGAGGGTATGACATGAAGGGATCTGGGGAATTGGATCTAACCTCCAGCGTGAGGCCAAATCTAACCTTATCTCTGACTCAGGTGTCAGAGGTAGAGGAGTCCCATTGGTCAGCGAATAACTTAAGGCGTCCGCCAATGGGAATTGGGTCCCGGGAGTTATCTTGGTCGCTGGAAGGGCCTGCTCCCTGCTCCCCGATAGGATCTTTTGGATTGACCATCCCTTCTACCTCTGTCCACTGAGACGGACCTATCTGGCTGTTGTCCTGGTCTAACTGCTGGGGGGCTCTGGTATCTGGAAGAGAAGGATCCCTGATAGAAAGATCAAAAAGGATCCTCTCCGAAAGGACTGGGGGTTTCTAGAATCTGACTTCCAAAAAAGGGAAAGGGAGAATTTTCTTCTTATTGCATGTTTCAATTAGTAGTGGATCCAAGGAAGGGCCAAACAATCTATCTCCCGCAATGGGAAATGAGGCCAGCTTGGATTTGTGTCTGAAGTCGGCTTGCCAGTGTCTTAACCATAGCAAGCGACATGCTGTGACATGTGAAGTAATGGCCTTTGCTGAAAACTTGACTGCGTGATAGGTAGAATCGGCAGAAATTCAGCAGCTGCCGTACGTTTGGCGATGTCTTGGTGCGCCCTGATGTTAGAAGAAGGAACATGTTGTTTCAAAAGATGAAGCCATCTCAGAGACAACCGCATGAAAAAGGAGGCAGCCGTAGCTGATCTGATCACCCAGGCATCAGACTGATGAGCTCTGCGTAGGGCTAGCTCGACCCATTATTCCTCTGGCTTTAAGGCCTCCAGCGTCTCACTGGGAATATAGGGCTATATATATTAGCCTTAATATATATATACAATATAATGTATATTAGCTTACACTGGGAGTATAGGCTATAGACGCTGAAGCCACTATAGGCTCGTCTCGGGAGTACCCAGTAACTTTGCAAAATCAGGGTCCAAGTTGAAATGTTTCCTATCGTGTCCAGTTGGGGAGGTGTATACCACTGCAGAAGCCCACTGCTTCTGCACCAGGTCCGAAATTATGGGCGGAACTGGAATTACCTCTGCTTCAACTACCGGTTGGTTGAAGACCATGTCCTCTGGTCCCTCCCCTGAAGGGTCAGGTGTGTCAGATGGTTTTGGCTTGATGAGGCCTGCAATGTTCTTTGCCTTAAACAAGAGAGATATGAAAGGCTGTGGCCGGAATAAGCCTGTAAAAGCAGGCTGGTCAGAAATAAGACCTTCATTCTCAGACATTTCCCCTTCTAAGGGGTCTGCCTCTGACAGGGGCTCGCTATCATCCATTGATCCCACTTCAGACTCGGCCATTTGAAAGGCTTGATCTACTTCCTCCTCCTCCTCCTCCTCCGGCCCTTGGAGGGGGGTCTCCCCTTGTACCTGGGTCTGGTGTTGCTCCGACCTGGTCAGTAACCTCAGCGGTTGGTCGGTAGCCACAGGGTAAGGTGTGGACATTACAATGTATTGGAGCCCCGCTGCAATCCCTTGGTGAATAGCCAACTCCATCCAGACTTTCATCCTTTTTGGGACCTCCTCAAAGAGAACTGTCACCCTGGTGAGGACCAGCGGCTGTTGGAATGAATCTGACTGTGAATGAATGTGGAGCCCGTCTGGTCGGTGTTTCAGACACTTGTACCTGTTGTCCTTGTGGAGTCAAGCTGTGCCTGGATGAAAGGGAGAGATCTAGGGGAGGAAGAGGGTGTGAAGAAACTGACGGACTGGGAGAGGAGGCACCTTGTGATACAGTGTGGGCCTCTCGAGTATGCCTATTTGCTTTTGTAAGGCCTTATGGCTCCTTAAGGTGTTCCATTCTGAGGCTTGGGAATTTCCACTGTGTTTGATATGGCCTTGCCTTCAAGCAAGGGGCCTGAGAGGTGCTACCATCTGCCATTTTGATTAAAATTAGAATAACAGTAATTAAAAATAAAATGCAGACAATGAGGTTGGCATGCCCAGGGTCCGATCTGAATCAAGAACGGTTGCCCTGATCAAGTTCTTATTGCCCCCTTTTATTTTCTTATTTTTATTTTGACTGATGTCCATATAATGAGTTGTATCTCAGTGATATTTTATTGAAATTAAAATATTATACTGTCAAATAGTTTATTACCATGAGTGATTATTATAATTGTAACAATTATTATAATATTGTAATAATTACTTTGTAATTGCTCCTATGAGCAGATATATATATCTGGAGTTGTATATATATACAACTGTGTGTATATACATATGTGTGTGTGTGTGTGTGTGTGTGTGTGTGTGTAAGTTTTCACGGGTACTTACATGTGTGCTGTTCAGCTTCCTTCGGGTATTATCCTTCAAGTATTACAATGACGTGGGATAATACCCGAAGGAAGCTGAACAGCATGTATGTATGTATGTATGTATGTATGTATGTATGTATGTATGTATGTATATCTGGAGCTCCTATGAGCAGATATATATATCTGGAGGTACATATATCTCATTGGAGTTGTGCTTTTAAAGTTGTAGCAACATTTCAGCATGAGATTCTGCTGAAACATTGCTACAACTTTAAAAGCACAACTCCAATGACGTGGGATAATACCCGAAGGAAGCTGAACAGCATGCATGCATATATATATATATTTGTTTGTTTTCTGAGGTTTTCGCGGGTATTTGTATGTATGTATGTATGTATGTATGTGTGTATATATATATATATATATATATATATATATGGATCTTTGGTTATTCGGGTTTTCTCCCGCGTAGAATTGGAAGTATCAAGGCAACGTTTCGATGAAGTCTCATTCATCATCTTCAGGCTTGTTTCTTCAGCTCTGTGCTTCTCAGAGTAATGTGAGCTTGCAGCTGCTGCTTCCTTTTAACTGCTAGTGGGGGTGTGACTTGATTGGGTGGTGGTTTGGCTGTGTTCTGATTGGCTGGGGGTGTGTTCTGCTTAGGTGGGGGCTTGGTTGTGCTCAGGTTAGTCTTAGTT
>BLBF01000083.1:1029120-1041872 GCA_015471245.1 Laticauda colubrina | reverse complement strand
TTTGTGTGTGTGTGTGTGTGTGTGTGTGTGTGTGTGTGTGTGTGTGTGTGTCCGTCCGTCCCAACATTAATAAGAGAACAACCAAGATTAATGTATAATCCAATTAGCCAAATAGCAAACGCTTAAGGCCCAGTTTGATGATTGCAAGGGCCTTCAGCAGCCTCCATGCACAGGCGGATATTGGCCTAGGTGCTTGCTGCTTTGCCACTGAGAATAAGGCTGTGAGGGTTAAGCCAACATTTTTTTTTTACAACGAAGTAATTATCCTTGAGTGCAGGTAGCCAAAATGAGGGTAATATTGCTCACAGAATCCTGAAGGGATCCTGCTACTTCGAGCAGAAAATACCTCACATAGCTCAGGGATAGCAGACAAGGCGTGCAGCCACTAGGTGGCACTCAAAATGGCCTCCAGCAGTAAAAGTTTTTTTGTGTGCTTCTCAGTGGTAGTTTCCCGCCTTGCAAGCGAAGCCGGAGCTCGCAAATTAACAGAATGGCGGAGAAGAAAGGGGAATTAACTCTAATTAACTTCCCCACTGAAGGAACAGTGTTCAGAGGGGGGGTAAAGGCGATACGACTCGGTTTAGTCTCTTCTTGTTTTTTTTTTTAAATGAAATTCAAGCTGCTAGCAAAAAACGGAGTTAAAGGCACAGCAACAACCAAACTGGCAGAGGTGAAAGAAATTTGGCTGTGGGGAGGTGGTGCAGAGCATCCCAAAAACCTCCCGCCTCTTTTGGGGGGGGGCGCTTCCCTTAAATAGGACTTAGATTAGTCAGAAAGAAGACTAAAGATAAACAAACTGAATTGCAATCAAACCTGCTGTGATACGAGATAAGATTTCTGTTTCGTTCAATGGAGCATCGAAAGCACTGCCTGTCTCACACGAGGCTGAGCAAAAACTGGGGAATGCTGAGGAGGAGTCACGTGGTGGAGGAGGAGCGTTCCACAAATCAAGCTCAGCCTGTGAATGCAGAGACTAAGCACCTCCCACTACTGGATGCTCTGAACAGCTCATAGGAGAATGAGTCTGTATAGCACAATAGACTATATAGTAGTCTACTATTGCTACTAGAGAGCTGAAGGAGTCTTTTTAGGCTGTAGTATCTTCCATTAAAATAGTGAAGACAGATTTGTGTGAGTCTGCATAATAAGCCATTGTGTTTCTAATAAAATGAAGATTGCCAGCAGCCTCGTTGGAGATCCTGCCTCTGGGAGGGAATGAAAATACAGGAATCCAAATCAAGAAAACCCACATTTTAGACTTGGTGGCTTATTGATCTGCTATCCCCCATCTGTGTCCCAATTCCTTTACCAGTTAAAGGCTGGCAGAAATTGTAGACAAATATCTTTGCTACCTGATCATATTTTTTAGTTGCCAACTGGAGTCAAATGACTGCTAATTACATGGTTGTACTATGCACAGAGAAGAATGGAGATTCCAATCAGAAAATGAGAAATCAGCACCAACAGTTTACACGAGGCATATTGTATTGTATTTTCGTACCCTGCAAATTTGAAAATATTTTCCCCCTAATGTAAAACTAGCATATTTATTATGCCATCAACTGCTGTGGGTTAGATACCAGGTCATTCGCTATTTGATTTTCCCATAATGAAGTTATAATTTCTTAAAGTAGGACCCTCTTTTTCTAGGTTATGACAAACAAATTGCTGCATTGCTCATGTCTTCACGTATTATTAGGGCACTGATCCCAGATTCAAAATTCTTTCTTCTATGCTGTGCCCAAACTGGGAATATGTAACAGCTTTTTAAGTGTTGAAAGTGAGGGATACTTGCTGACTCATTCAGTTCTCATTCCTAAAAATAAGCAATCTATCCTTAGGAGCCAAGAGTGACTCCCAGGCCAGCCTGTGGACTTTCCTGCCGATGGGTAGAGATAGTGCTCAGCGTGGTTGCAGGACAAGAAAATAAGGTGTTCAGACTGATGAAATCCCGTGGTTAGTCCTCTGTACTCATTGATTAATTGGCCATTAACTTTTAGCGCACACACACATTTTGCAATCTTTTTTAATTCATTCATTAATTCCTGGAGACTGCAGTATCTGGATCAATACAGGTTTTGGGTAAAAGATCTGCAAAAAGATCTGTGAGGGTTTTTTTTTAAAAAAAATTTTTTTCTCTGAACTTCTTTTTTTCTCTTCTTCAGTACTGAACTGAAGAAATTTCTTGGATGAGAAGTGAAACGTCTTAAAGAAAAAACAGAATTTTCAGTTGCTTAAAAGAAAGTACTTTTGAGACAACCATGTTTGGATGACTGAGAAACTCCATAGATCTTTGAAGGTGATACTCATAGCTCCTGCTATAGATAAAACAGGAAGTTATTAGTAGAGACTTCCCAACTTATTTCCATGAATTAGGAGAAAAAAGAGGAAAGGTCCTTTGCGTGGGATTAAAAAGCTTTTACATATTTTAGTTTAACAAGCAAAGATAAAATCATTAAGATGTAATCACAGGTGTATCTGTTATTTGCAAGAATAAAGCTTCTGCTATCTCTGAAGATGAAAAATGCTATCATTAAATATCATATATTTAATATAGCTTACATAGGCTCCTGGTTAAAATAGCTTGAGAAAGCTACCAGCTCTTGTAAAATTGAATTACTGTAGGTTGTAAGATTAGCTTTGGTCATATAATTGTTGACATTCAAATGTTTTATTACTTTCCAGTGAGTAAAATGCACCTTACCCATAGAGGACTTGGGTATGATTTCTACATTAACTTGCTTGCTGAAAAATGATACTTTTTGATAGCTAAGTGCAAACATCTTAGTTGTGAATAGCTTTTCTATTTCTTTATTGAACAAATATATTGTCGTATTATTGTTGAAGACTAGGGTTGCAACCTGAGGGTCTATTGTAGTTTCCAGATATGCCCATTAAATTAAAAATTAAAAATGTGCCACCAAATTTTGGCATGCAATTGCCAAATATCATGGATGGTGTTTGTCTCCATCTTGAACCTGGAAACAGAAATGTAATGTTATTAGTAAAAGCCTTTACATTGATATAAGGACCTAAAAAACTGGTATAACAAATCCATGCTCAACAGGTCTCCTGTGCTCCATTAGGATCAGCCAAAGGAAAAAAGTTAAAGGATGATACCATTCCAGGAACCCTGACATCTTGCTTATGATACATATTTTCATTGAGTCACCTTGTTTTTTGCTCATATTAGATGCCTTTGTCAAATACTGCAAGTACAAGTAGTCCTTGACTTTTAGTCACAATGGCACCCAAAATTTCCACTGCAAAGCAACACAATTGTTAAATGAGTTGTGTCCCATTTTACAACTTTTTGCCACAATTGTTAAGTGAATTATGTACCTTGTTAAGCAAATCTGGCTTCCTCCATTGACTTTGCTAGTTGTATGCTGACTGTGAAGGTAAATAAATGGTGATCACATGACCGGAGGACCATAAAACTGTCATAAATACATGCCAGTTGTCAAGCCTGAATTTTGATCATGTGGCCATGTGGATGCTTCCAACAGTCACAAGTATGAAAAATGGTCATCACTTATTTTTTTAGTGCTGTTATAACTTCAGATGTTCACGAAATGAATGGTAGTAAGTCAAGGACTCCCTGTATTTGCATTTAAAGATAAGATTTGTCTATTAGGAACTTCAGGCTGTTGGGGTAATATGTCAGTAATAGATGGGTCTTACAACAAAAGTAGGCATCTCTTTTTCTCTCTTGTCCTCATTTTTCATCCCAATAGATCAGGGGTGTTAAATCTGATCGCATCGCGGTCTGTATTATGACATCAAGATTTTTTTTGCCCTTGTGGAGCTCGGGTGGGTGTGGCCTGCGCAAGCTGTATCTGGCCCACGGGCTTCATGTTTGATACCCCTGCAATAGATGTCCCAAAGGTGCTTTTTCAGGAGGCAACTAGACTTTCTTGTTTTTTCTTTTGAAGATGTTTTGCTTCTCATCTAAGAAGCTTCTTCAACTCTGATAGGATAGTGGGAAATGGAAGGATTCTATCAGAGATGAAGAAGCTTCTTGGATGAGAAGCAAAACATCTTCAAAAGGAAAAAAATGAAGTCCAGTTGCCTCCTGAAAAAGCACATTTGGGATGTGACCTGGATGACTGAGAATGTGAGTATGCAATAGGAAGCAAAGCTCCTGCCTTATAAATGAATGACTCCATCCTTCTTACTAGCCATATCTGGGGCTGTTTGATCCTGATGGGACACCAAATTGGATGGAACTGATCAATTTTAAGAGTTAGCTGTCTTTTATATTTGTTCATTCATCAGTAACTATCTAGTAACTGTTCAGGATTTTAGTTTTGATTAACCAGAAAATGAATTTTGTGAAGCTGTATATTAACGTCAACCATTTAAGTCTAGGTCCCACTGGCCGACGTTTTATGCAAAATGTATGCATAAAGGACACAGCAGACGAGCAAAATTTTGGGGGTGGCTCCATCCGTTGTCATCCGCTTCAAAAAGTGAAAATTTGCATAAACAGAACGGAAAAGAACAGACACGGGTAGTATGTAGCGAGGATGTTAAATGGATGTTCATAGGAAGCCTAGCGGATGACAGCAGATGAAGCGGATGCATCACGTACGCCTAAAGGAAAGAAAGGGGATGCCGCGCGGATGTATATCGGATGCAAACGTATCCTTTCTATTTCCGTGCTACTAACGAGATGTATAGACGTTCCATGTACCCTTTCTTTCCTCCGCTGCAGCAGATGTGAGTTGCAAGGATGCCCAGAGAATGCAGAGAGGATACAGCGGACATTTAATGGATGATAAACAGACATAGAACGTTTGTTGCTCGTATGTCACGGATTTACATCATACACGGCGGAAAGTTCATCCGTTCACAAAGTTTTGTGCAGCTCAAAACTTCTTGCGTGGATGAAATCGCAGTGGACAGATCCTCGACGGATAGAGCGTATGAAACACATATGCAGTGAGTACACAACGGATGCATAGCGTTTTCCAATGGATGGCAAGGTTTTTTTTAATGTTTTACATCCTCTTTGCATCCGTAAGTGCAGTGGGGACAGGGGCTTAACTTCTAAAAGGTATGGCATAGTATTGTTGCAGTTGGTTGCTGTTTCACTGGAAATTCAAATAAAAGAATAGAGAAAGATTTTGTACCTCTTCCTTCTGTTGTCCAACTATACAGATTTATTCATTATTTTCTCTTTCTCTAGTAATCAAGGCAAATGCATGGGATTAGTTTTGATCCATTCATTTGTACTTTCTAACAGGGACAAACATGGAGGGGAAATGAAATATTTAATACACATCTATGTTCATAATACATTTTTGTTAAGTGATGATAATTATCAAAAATAGGAGTTTTATTTTCTTTGAAGTTATGCTGAGTTTTCCCATATTTTAAGCTCGTACTGAAGATGGGTAAACATTTTTTTTTAATTGGAATGTTTAGCTAATGTTTCCACTTGTTTGTTTGCTGCTTCCAAAATAAGGTGCAGTGTGTGACTCAGCACAGATAAAGTCTGTTACGAAGAAAGGAGCAAGTTTCTGTTTTTACTGCTTTGCCAAATCTTCTGTCAAAAAAGAGGCTTTAAAAGTTTCTGGGATGACAGCATGAAATAAATGCTCTGCACCAATTTATGTGGATTAATATGTAATTTTACCCACTGAATTTTTGAATGTGAGAATTTTTTAAAAATAGGCCTAAGGTTTAGAGTACATTTCAATGGATACCTTTTATACTGTAGTTACTTATGTTTTAACTTTGTTCATTTATATAAGCTACTCATTGAATCCCAAATTCTACGCTGAGGTTATGCAACTATTATGATGGTATTTCCCTTTCTGTAGTAACTTGTGCCAGTAACCTGGATGACCTGTTCCCATAACTAAATTCACCCTTTGGGACAGACAGTCTGACGTGTTCCCTGGAACATAGGATATTTGAGAACTAAAAAACCTTCTTGTTGAAGGTCAGATTTTTAAATCCACAGACCCCTGCTCTCCTAAGAAATTGTAGTTACTGGGACATCTGCTGGATGACAAATAGAATTTAGCTATGCCATTCAAAGCAGTTGAATAGTTGGCTTCATGGGAACAATAAAACAATTGACATTCTTTTGAAAATATTCCTAGTACAGTAGTAGCTTTGTATTTAGGCTTCGGGTAATTTCTGAAATACCAGTGTTTTCTCTAGTGTATGAGCATGGGGAATTCCTTGCTTGTATCTCAGTCCATGACATCTCTGTTTTGCATGAAGTTCCCAGCTCTGGTGTTGTTTATTTCAACATAGTTGGAGCTTTATAGTAATGCTTTTATAAAAATATATTTAAGAACTTCCTTTATAAAGCTTCTATAACTGACTATGAATGCTGATAAAATATTCTGCCAGTTGCATCTAGCATCTGATTTTCAAATTAACTGTTGATGCCAAAAATCTATCAGTATTCATTTGTGAGGAACCATGCATTTAGATTACAATTTTACAATGAAAAGGTAGTGCCACACTATATTTACAGTCTTGGATAGATGTGCATTTACTCTTTGCTTATGAAATGGCTATGAATATAATGGAAAGACTAATCAATATAAATCCAAATGCTCAAGCCTTAATGCTGTGTTTAAAAACTGAGCTGCTTTTATATGCCTTACAAGATATTTTTTCTGATTTTCCTTCTTTTTCCCACTTTTCTGATTTCGGTGTCTTGTTTCTTTATTTTTGTATTTTAAAATAAATGATTAAACAGCACACTTTCATCCAATCCCCCCCCCCCCATAACTAATTGGGAAGTAGTTTGGGCTGGGACAATAATTGTCTAAAGTCATCTTTTGAGCTTTCACAGCTGAAGACAGACTGAAGGTCTAGGTCTCTCTGGTCCTGGAAGGATTCCTTAATTGTGGTGTAATTACTACACCACATTATGATTCTCCAGTTTTATTGAATTATAATTCTATAATCATTTGGGAAGTGCTGGTGGGGGAGGCTGCATGGGTTGGTTGAGGGTCGGTGCTGCCTCTGACTGGCTGTGTGGTTGGTTTGGATTCTGAGGAGTTTGTAGGCTTGTTGTAGGCCAATGTGTCTTGTTGATGGAATTGCTTGTAGAATGCCAAGCTTTAATGAACTCCAGGCTCTCCACCTCTACATACTAGGTGCACAGGAATAACAATGGAAGAGGATCTGCCCATTTATTTATGGGCTTTCTAAATATATCTAGTAGGCCACTGTGTGAAAGAGAACACTGGCTAGATGTGGAATGGGACAGCTCACCACGACCAACTCGCTGCAAGACTGCAGGGCAATTCAATTCAATTACTTAAAATAATTTAAAAAATATTTTAATTTTTGTCATACACTGTTAGGAATATAAGTCACCTAACAGCTATTTGGGTTGGACAATATATAAACCAGAATAGACATTTTAATGCTGTATCTTTAAGAAAATGCAAAACTGTAATTGGGTGTGGTTTTTCAAACAGCCACAAGATGAAGCCAGAAACCAGGGTTGTCTTAGTCTTAGTCTCAGAAGAGAATGATTCTGAGTGCCTCTCTGTTTCCTTCTGTTGGAGAGTATTGCCGTTCCTTCTATTGATTGCTATTCTTGGATTTGACATAAGTCTGATACTGAACTGTTTTTGACACTGGACTTTGTTATTAGATTATCCCTGGACTGAAAACTGACTGATTTAACCTGTGAATGACTTTGGACTGTGTTTGGACTGCTTAAACGTTTCTGGAAGTAAAAACCTATATTTAGTGTACAGTATATCTGTGTGCTGTGTGTGTATTATTCAGACACTTCTCTCAATACATCTCCTTGTATGTGCTCATTCTCCTAATGGGGAATTACCTCAACATGCACATTTCATTTTGTCCCTCCTTTAGAATCCTTTCTTTAATTATTCTATTCCACCATTTCTTTGGTATTGGTGTAACTCTTGTCCCATGGTGAATTGGTCATAGTGAGTTGTCCCATGGTGAGTTGACTGCAATGAGTTGGCCATCACGGGTTAACCATCAAGCCTTCACCTAATTTACCAGCAGTAATTCTATGTTTATCTTTTCATGCTTGTTCCTTCCTACTTTTAGGGCAGATAAAACACAATTTGCATATCCATAGAATACTGATGTCTTCCATCATCTAAAGGTAGTTTCACATTTTAGCTCTTTGTTGGACCTAATTTTAATCCATTTTCATATTTTATTTTTTGTAGTTAGAAAGTGCTAGAAAGCTGATAGTGGGGAAAAAAACCCCTGACAGTCTACCTTTAGTAAGCTGTTTTTGATGTAATTCCAATCCACCTTTAAAGCAAACCAAATTTCAAATATGCTGCTGCATGAATTATGTTAGAAAAATTATTTGTGGGTGTTCTAACAATAGAGCTTTATGATATGCTTGTCTGTGCCATCTAATTAATCTTTACATTGCAAAGACTTTTGCAGCATTTCTCTTTGAACACAGAAGCCATAATTTAGTTTTTTTTTCATATTTGTACTTTCTCCCCACAATGACTACATACTGTAGATCTTTCAGAAAACAACAAAAGACTTCGTGGGTAGTTCTTAGATTTCTTCCCTAGGAATTCATAATCAGCTTCATATGCAAGGTCTTCACAATCTATGACATCATTGTCAAAGTTGTAGGATAAACCCCTAGCAGTTTAAGAATTAAGTGAAGGCCTTTTATATTTCTAGCTAGGTCCTCTAAAAGAGATGGAATGATAAGTTCACCTGAACTTACTCATGGAGGTCTAGTTTCTGTCATCTTTCTCACAATATGACTTCTGGTTTGATTTGACTCACTTATGCCATCTGGATTCTACCTGATCAAACGGACCTGCTTAGACTTGATTGAACTTTCATGCCTTGATTTGGTCCGGTCAAGATCCCATTGATTCCCCCCATTATATATTAATTAAAAGTAGAATAGGACAGATTCTGTGTGTGCATATTCTGGTTTTCCCCTCCCTTTGTACATAGATCTTCCCCATTGTGTGTACACTGCATTCTACCCCAAGTCTCCCAAATCACTCTTTGAATTCCGTTCGACTTAACTGTATCTGATCTGATCTTAATCCAACAGTCTAATAAATTCCATATCTGAGTTCCACATAGAGAAAGTATTTTGACATTTTTATTACTTCATGGCCTGTCATAAATGTTTTGTAGATTTACTGAGCTCAGAAACGGTTATTAGATTCCTTTGCCTTTGTTTATTTTGCAATAGTATTTATGAAAGTTTAAATGCACATATGGGAAGTGGCAAATAATGCAGCTGCTATATTGTTGTTTCCCAAACTTCTACTTCCATCCACAGCATTTTTGCCAAAGTTCTGCCTCTAGTTACGGTCAAGCAAGGCCTGTTTTTTCAGATGCTGTACAAAAAGACACACCCTTGCATCTGAAAAAGTATGTGTGTGGTTTGTTTTGCTATGAGTTCACAATGCAATACAAGTTCAATTAAGGGGTATTTTAGTGTTGAGTAAGTAACCATAAGATTCTTGGCTTTGTGCCTTCTTTTCTTATCCCTCCTGTACCACCTGTTCTTCTCTCTTTGCGTTGCATTTCCTTTCTTTTCTTCTTCCTGGCATTCTGGAAAATAGTGGTTTATACTTAACTTTCAAACTTATAAAATGTCATAGAGGTTCCATCAGAGACAGCATATGTGTGCTGGAAAAAAGTAATTATTGCATTCATGGCTGTGGAGGTTTCCTTACAGCATTGGTTGTAACAACTGTAGCTGCATTCTTGGAATCATGAATTTCAAATGTAAATCTAAACAAATAGATGATGTACTTCCCTGTGATGACTGGGGATGATTGGCCAATCTTGTAGTGACCATTTGTGAGCAGATATCAAGTAAAGCAGACATCAAGTAAAGCAGACGTAATCTCTTTTGGGCAGCCCCCCTCCTGCCTACATCTTCTATTTACATTTGTTTTTTTTTCCTCTAGCTTTTGGCTGTACAATTTCTTCCTTCATCTAGGCCTACCATCTGCAGTTGATCAGACTCATCATCTCCAGATGTAAGGCTGCTTCTTTTGACTGCCATCTGGGATCATGTTGGTAGTATGTGTGGCCACTTTGTGCTGCAGAAAAACTCACATTTAGCAAACTGAACCCACTCTGTGTTGGGAGGAGTTGATGGGAGAAAAATTGTTCACACAAACACCCACACCCCATCCCTTTATTTTCCTTTGGCTGTGCTGCTGTCTTGGGCAGCCAGCTATGCAGTCCTGATGTCATTGCAGTGTGCTGCAGTTGAACGTGTAATGCATCAAATCTCTGCAGAATGCACTGATTGGCTGCAGCGCAAAGTGTATGTATCAGTATGCTGTGGTCTTTTGCACACACAGATTCCCAGAAGGATTCTCTCTCTGCAATAAAGTATAATTTCAAGAAGTGGGGTGTGTGCTGGCTTTGTAATGACCCACTGAAGAAAAGATTCAGATTTAGCTGTTGGTTAGGGGTAGTCTTGTCTTCCCAGAGAAGTCAAACTGTTATGATTGACATTGTCTTCCTGTTCTGGTTGTGAGGAAGACAGCTGGATTTGAGGAAATCCTGTGACTCACATCTCTCATTTTGTTTCAGCTTTGTGGCTGCTGTGGGAATGAAGAATAGCTGTAATGTTTTGGTACCTGTTGTTAGCCTTCCCTACAGTTTTCAAAAGTTTGAATTGAAAGCAAGCAAGTGGGTCTGTAGCAAAGGAAACAAGCATACTCAAACATATCGAATAAATGTTCTGTTGCCAAGGTGGTCTCCATCTGCATTTTCCCTGTCAACTGCTGATTACTTTAAACAATCCACTTAACTATTTGCTAGAATCAGTTTCCAAGATGCACCCTGTTTAATGTTTTTTTCTGGCCAATGAATTCAGGAATAATCACTACCAGAATTTGTTGGTATATGGAGTGGATAAAGATTGCAGTAATGTCGATCTCCTTTCCAGCACAATAAGCTAGGATAGAGGTCACCAACCCCTGGTCCGTGGATTGGTACTAGGCTGCGGCATGCCAGAAACTGGTCCACGTAAATAAGAAAAGCCCCATCCACGGGATGCAGGCAGCATGTTAAACCCTGCCCCTCCGGTCCATGGAAAACCTTTTTCCACAGAACCAGTCCCTGTTGCCCAAAAGATTAGCGACCACTGGGCTAGGAGATGGGATGAGAATGAATAAGAACAGAGAAATAAGTTGAAGATTACACAGGATATATCCTGTGAAAACATAGGACATGCCCTGTGAAAGTACTTGGGATATTTAGTCTGGAGAAAATAAGACTAAGAGGGGGACATAATCTCAATGTTCATAACCTAAAAGATACATAGAGAAGATAGTCATTTATCTCAAAAAGGTGGCTTTTCAGTCTTGGCTATCATTTGTCAGAAATAGCTTCTTCCCTGATTCAACAATGGTTCTTTCTGTCTTCAAAAACATAGTCTTTGAAAATGGATGTTCCATCAGAATTCAGGAGCCAGAATATTATGACAGCTTCCTCTAGTGAGGAGTGATGCTTTAAGATTTGGCCCACTGATTGTGATTATTCCCTTTTTTCCATACTGTTTTTTTTTTATGGTTATTCTTGATAGTGCGGGATTTGATTGTTTTACATCTAAGTTTACAACAATTGGAATCATATGCTATTCATAGTTGTATTTGAAATGGCTAATGAGTCTTGTAAATAAATATATAAATAATTTCATCGTTGCAGAAAATAGAACCAGAATAATGTCTATAAGTTATGGCTAGCTAGATTTTGTTTAAATATTAAGGAAGAACTTCCTGATGGTAAGAGATGTAAAATAATGAAATAATCATCTATTTTTGGCATTTTTAGAAGAAGGCTGGATAGCTGCTTTTCAAGAATGGTTTAATTGGTTTTCTTGTACCTTGCACAGGATTGAACTAATTCTGATACCTTCTAGCAGCACACTTTTATGATTCTGACATCCTTTCCAAATAAAGGCATTGTATCTGTCTGAAATAAAGATTGTCCCTTTTTTCTCACCATGTAGTTCCCTGTGAAACTGGAAGAAGAGTATCTTACAATCCCAGAGAGTGGGAAGTTTCAAATAACGAAAGCAGATTCTGTAGTTGAAACAGAGTGAGGAAAAAAGTCATAGTCCTCACTGTAAGGAAGATTCAGTCTGAAAGATCAAGATCCTTCATCCTTACAAAGACTTATGAAGAATATTGGGTTGACTAATTTGGGCATATATAACATTCATCAACACACAAAATAAATAAATGGACAATCTTTCCAGTACAATACCTGACCTTTACAGATGAAGGAGAAGATAGTAATAAGGCTGACTGAATGGGACTAGAAGTCCTCAACATAGTTACTTGGGAATGAGAACTAAGAAATTCAGTGAGATTTACTATAGGCTAAGGATGAAGAAATTTCTTTCTACCTGGCCAACACAAGTCTTGTATCAAGATTTTACTTTCTTGTGGCAAGGAAGAGGAAAGAACCCAGTTCAACATTTCAATTTTCTCTTTCTATTTCCATATTTTCATCCAGTTTATGCAAACTTAGCTGGAATAAACAGATCCATCTCAGCATGCTTGCTTGGAATCAGTATGACTGGTCACAGTAGGACTTACTACAGAAAAAACATTCGTGGTTTTATGCTTACTAAGCCTAAACTCTCTTATACTGACTTCCGGTGTGTGTGTGTGTGTGTGTGTGTCTGTCTGTGTGTGTGTGTGTGTGTGTGTGTGTGTGTGTGAGAGAGAGAGAGAGAGAGAGAGAGAGAGAGAGAGAGAGAGAGAGAG